>JAFBMS010000173.1:307500-605867 GCA_019788955.1 Albula glossodonta | reverse complement strand
AAGCAGTGCAGTGGGCGGACATTCCCCGCCCAGGAACTGTGGTCGCCGTGGCAGCGGGCCCTGTCTCAGGAAGTTGGCGCTGGAGAGGGGAGAGGCCGAGCTGCACACAGCGCTGCAAGGAGCAGGAGCTGTGCCTCTCGCTCCCTCCCTCTCTCCCTCTCTCTTTCTCCCTCTCTCTTTCTCTCTCTCCACCAGCAGTCACTGGGAGCTTACAGAGAGAGCGCTTACACACTCCTGCAGAGACCGCCGGGACCCTAACCTCTCAGCGCCTCCCCCTCCCACTCCCCCTTTCCCTGAATTCCCCCTGTCCAGCCCCCCGCAAACATGATCCAGGTCCCCCTGCAGTCGCCGCTCACCTCCTCTGCCCTTCCTCTGCAGCTCCAGTTCTGCTCCGCTCCAGGGATTTAAAACACGGTCTGGGATCCTGCGAGCCTGGGGTGAAAGGTAAGAGAACAAGGTCTCCTCTGGGCTCTTCAGTTTGGGGGGTCAGGAGAGGGCTGGGGATATTGTAGGACCAAAATCTGGGGTGCAAAGTTTGAAGTTTTGTCTACCCCTCTTTCACTCACTCCACTCACTCAGAGTTTGTAGCGTATTTTGTACACAGAGCTAGTTTGTTTCCAGGGATTATAGCCCTCCCTCTGATCTCCTGTGTTTCTCGCTTTCTTTGTTGTTCTCTACATCCTCCTTCACTCTTATTAAAGGATCCGAATAGGTGCAGCAGAAATATGCGCCGTTTAAGGTGCAGAAGCCGTTTGTTATCCACGCGTTGCGTGCGGAGACCGGGTGGTTCCTAAAAAGGATCGTGTGTATGTATGTGTGTGTGTGTGTGTGTGTTGGCGCACATGTTTTGGGGGGGAAGAATTAGGTGGAAAGAGATTAGTTAAACTGGAAGCTGGAAGGAGAGCGTGGAGCTGGGGGTGGGGGTGAAAGAATTCCACCTAAAGGGGCAGGAAAGAGGGAATTCTTTGGAGATCCAAAAACACCACTGACAAGGACTCAGATGAGATTCGAAAATCGCGTCCTGTCAGCTCACCGCAGCGCCCCCCCACATTGACTTGTACGCAAATTAACATCCAAAACATCCAAAAAAAAAAAAAACTCTTGTGGGCTTTTCCTTGGTTTGAGGCGCAGAAGTATGAGCAAGTGAGTGAGTGACTGAGTGAATTAACGCGTAAGACAGTAAGCAAGCACTGTAATTCAGCTTTATATATGTATGCATCATCCCTCAGTCAAACAAATTCATGTACAGCCCATATGTGCACTTGCAAAAACAACAACAAAAAGGTGATAAAATATAAAATGTTAATTGCTTGATTAACGTACAATATTAGAGAAGAGACGGAATACTTCAGACCACTCAGGGTGACTAATGAAACGCGAAACAAACTTTTACAACCATATAAATCAATCTGATAAAACTTTGGCGGTGGTTTGGGAACATCAGGCACTAACAGCAGCCTTTGACTCGATAGTGACCTGAGTTGGCGTAAGTGCAAGACAGAATCGATACAGGCTTAAATCTTCACATACAGAGTCCTGCCGCACACCGTTTGGGTCCGGGTTACTCCTCTGACACAAAACTCTGTGCAAGTGAGACTTCTCTGACTGTTTGCATGGAGAGCAAGGGGATGGGAGATCATTTATTTTACAGTATTAATGATACTTCATCGCTATAGTTATCGTTACGCTTGAGCGATAGGGAAGAGTCACTTGCTTTATATTTCACATTTGGTCGTTGCCTTGACAACATAGTTCTGCTCATTCTGCCACTCTTCAATCATTGAACTGAAGCAAGCTGAACTGAGAGAAAGACAGAGTGAAAGAGAAAGACAGAACTGGGGGGTTTAAACTGTATGCCATTCTGGTGGATATTTCTCTGAAAGGTGAATGCAAGTCATAATTATGTATTAAATTCATGCAATGCAAAGTGCTGATTTCACATGGATCCTTATCTAGATTTAGTTGTATATAACTAATACATGGAATATTTTGGTCTGTTGCTGTTATTTTTTCAGCTTCGCTTTGGCAACACAGCTTATACCACGCCAAGAAAAGTACCTTGAAACAGGAACAACATTTAATGGAGACAGAGACAGAGACAGAGACAGAGAGGGGGAGAGATAGAAAGAGAGACAGAGAGACACATAGAAAATAGATGAATCTGGCTCTCAGCTCTCAGCTCCACAGCTGGCATGTGTGTGTAATCTGTTATCCAGTAGCCGGGGGGAGCCGAGCACAGATCCGCTCTGAATGACAGGTGAGACGTTCCACTCACCTGGGCTCCATTCTGAACCTGCCGCCGGTTACCTTGTTACTATTTATCAGCGCCCTGACAGACGGGGTCAATCTGTTCATGCGCCCCCCCCCCCCCCCCCCTTCTCCCGTGCCCTGCAACCTCCTCCAGAGCTCAGCTGTGTCTGATAAGAGGTCAAAGGTCAGGAAGGGGGTCTGTCTAATGAAGTCAGTGATTTACCGTAGCCCTGATATCCATCCACAGAGGACTGTAAAGGGTAACAATGGGCGAAGGTAGCGTACGCTGCGCCTAATCTTAACTCCAGATGCTCGATCCGAGATAGAGAGTCTGGAAAATGCGTATTGGTTTTGCTGGCGTAGGCTTGATTGATCCTCAGATCTCTGAAGATGGATTTAGTCGACTGGGGCGGTTTTGAGCTCCGAGCAGCTGATTCCAGTTGAAATTCCACCTGTACAGTCAGAAGTCAGAACTGACTGTTGATTTATCAACGAAGAACATCCCCAAAGCCATGGGGCATTATGTCACAATGGATGGAGCAGCTCGTCTGGCCCACAGTTATGACGTCATAATTATGAGACAAGATAGGCTACCACTGTTTCACTGTATATAATGAAGATCAAGCTAGCTCCTTTACAAAATAAACCAGCAGTGTAGACTGATGTGAGATCAGTAGAATTGCTTGGGCTGGTCCACACATGAAATGAGAGCAGGCCAGGCTCACTGACCTGGGATCAGCAGAATGGTTCCCCTGCAGTTCTGCAGAACCAGTGAATGATGTAACACTCTAGGATTTTTGTGTGTGTGTAGTCACTAAGCAGAAACTAGAAGGTGAGAGGTTCTGGAAGGCAAAGCTCATAGAGCAGATTATGTGCGGGGGGTGGGGGGGAGGAGGTGTAGGGGGCGCTCAGGGCTGGCACTCCATGGGGGGTAAGGGGTGACAGGCTGGGGAAATATTTCACCGCTCCTGGAGCCGAGCTGTCCGTCACACTCAGCACATGTAACCCATTAAACAGGAAGTAAGCCAGAAAGAGGGGGGGAGAAAGTGAGATTGATAGAGCGAGGGAGAGAGGGGGGTTGAAAACAATTTGCAATCCATTTTGGAGAATATTTCTCCAAGAAAAGTGAATGGAAGTGGTAATTATGTTAAAATTTTATGTGACGTAGTGAGCTTTTTTGTGTGAGAGCCATTTATAGTTATGCACTGATCCTGGTATAGATTTACTGTGTGTAGGAGGGGGAATGTGTGTGGTAGCTCCCTGGCATTGATAAACTTTTCACAATTTGTGTTTAGGAAAGTGGAGACACCCACTCAGCATGATAACTTTAAAAAGTGCAGCATAAATAGGCAGAGAGTAAACAGAAAGTGCTGGTCTGACTTTCTTCAGTATGTTTATTTTTCATTTTCAGCTTTGAGGGGACATAAACCTCAGCTAAAATCAGGGCAGCCCAACAGAAAGGAAGTAATGAATTTTATATTTTAGAAACACTCAATTTAGCTATTGTTATGTTATTCCACGAGTTTATGCTATGAGGCTTGTTTATATCGTTTCTGGAATTACTTTTTTCATTAAAATGAAAAGGTTGATGTTGGAGTTCATGAAACTAGATGAAAAGTAATGCCCCCTAATTTTAAACTGAAGCCATTACAGGCTACACCACATCTGTAATGTGTTCAAGAACGTACATAAAGGCATGAGAGAAATTTTTTAGGAGGAAGTCAAATCTACTCTCTAAAACTACTCTCTTTCACTGTTGTGACTTTTCGGATTTGGATGGTTAAGCAACACCTTGGTTAAGCAACACCAAGTATAGGATTTGTGACATTGAAGTGAAAAATGTTATCACGAGTCATGTAAATCAAATTCAAAAGCTTTACCCCGTTTGGGAACTGAACTTGCAACTAATGTGTTGTTAACTCAGCTCCCTGACCATTGCAGTATAATTCTACCACATTACCCAGGCTCAATGGACATTTCTCATATATATATGTGCAAGTCATTCTGATCCCCTGCCTAGCAGAACGTCACAGCTCTGGCACGGCTACTTTTTCCAAGGGCGATACGTTCCGTCATATGATAACGTAATGAGGGTGTCCAACTCGATCAGACACGGCAATCTGCTCTCACCAAACGTCTGTTATTCCAAAACACATGCTTTCTGTGCATATAATCTAGCCGTATAATCAGCCCCTTATAGGTCCTCTTACTGATGTGAACAATGTAATGTTATTCCTCTTTTTTTAATGAAATGATAATGTAAGAAGCCGATTATTTAGTTCCTTGAATTGAATTTAATTTGCACTCATCGGTAGAACATACGCGATAGTTCATTCATTTTCCGATTTGTGCGCCGCGTTTACCGCCGTTCGTACTCTTCACAGTAACATTTTTTTCAACACAATACGTCTTTGTCCAGCTCTTTCAACTAAAGATAAGTCTTTAAGCTTTTCTTCCTGTAAGAGTTAATCGTAAATGTCTTTGAAACCAGATGATGTAATTTCTGCTATTTAGTTCATCTTAAATATGGGTACCTGGGGGAATGGAAAACTTTGGTACCACTTTGCCAAAACACCAAAATGCAAAGACTAAGCAGGAACAGAGATAGGGTAAAATCTGCTTTTGAGGAAAATAATTGTTTATTTTTAAATTCAATAAATATTGGCACCTTTCTGAATTACTTTATTTATTTAGCGTCTTGAATGGAAATAACTAACAAAAAACAGACTGACTTATGCAAACAAATACGTTTTAGAAAAGTACTCAAACAATGTTGCTTCAGTTATTAACTGTAGATGAATAAAAGATGGGAAAATGGATTCCTGTATTCCAATTTACGGAATGGACTGTAGTCCATATTTCATAATCCCTCAAGGGCGGGCAAGGGCAAGAGCAGGGGGAACTGGGAAACCCAAAGAAACCTGCAGATACTGCAGCCCTCTAGGGCTGGAGTTAAACCTGCAGACACTGTGGCCCTCCAGGACTGGAGTTAAACCTGCAGAGACTGTGGCCCTCCAGGACTGGAGTTAAACCTGCAGACACTGCGGCCCTCCAGGACTGGAGTTAAACCTGCAGACACTGCGGCCCTCCAGGACTGGAATTAAACCTGCAGACACTGCGGCCCTCCAGGACTGGAGTTAAACCTGCAGACACTGCAGCCCTCCAGGACTGGAGTTAAACCTGCAGATACTGCGGCCCTCCAGGACTGGAGTTAAACCTGCAGACACTGCAGCCCTCCAGGACTGGAGTTAAACCTGCAGATACTGCGGCCCTCCAGGACTGGAGTTAAACCTGCAGACACTGCGGCCCTCCAGGACTGGAGTTAAACCTGCAGATACTGCGGCCCTCCAGGACTGGAGTTAAACCTGCAGACACTGTGGCCCTCCAGGACTGGAGTTACATCTGCAGACACTGCAGATTAGCTGCAGAGCAATGGCCAGCGGGCTCGATTCACTCCTTTACTTAGACACATCCAGCCACTGCACTGTATTTCAGACATTGACCTCCGCATGAGGAAGATGGAAACTTTTTGAGCTGGTTCTGTTGTTGGGCCTCTTGCTGACAGAGCTGTCAGTAAACTTTCCACTCATCAGTCAGTCTGAGAAAACAAAGGCCGACGGTGACAGATGGCGGGGGTGACCGCGGCGTGTTTCGGCACATCGACTCGCAGTGCTCTCAACTCCACACTCAATCTCTGACAGGGCACCTGGTAAACATGCATTCAGGCAAAAGGTTCCAGCAAGCTCATTGTTGCTGTCATGTCGCAGTGGTTTGTAAGATACCGCCTACACTCCCTTTCTTTGGAATAACTTTGTTTACAAATGTACATCATTGTTTTGCTTGGATCGAAGACGCAACCCACAGGTCTCTCAGGTACAGAGCTGTAGAATAATGATTACGGAGTTCAATTCACTGGAAGCACGCTGCCATTTTGCTGCCTCCCAATCCCACCAATGGAGGACTGAGAACAACTCTTTATTTCAAAGTCGTATCTCCTCTTTCTGCTCCTGCGAATAACATCCCTGATGAAATTTCCAGAATGCTTCCTGCCCCATGAGTCAGGAAATATCAATTTTCATGAATATTGAACCTTAAAAACTTCTGTTCTTCAGGTCTCGGCCAACCCATTATCCTGAGTTTCCCCAGAGCCACAACGTTCTGTTTCAAGCTCTGTTTAGTCTTTGTCCGTGCTGCATGAAGGCCGTTTGGTACCTGATCTCTGTGTGGGGTTTCTCATCCTTCTGCACAAAAGCTTAGCAAAGGGGATTTCCACTCAGCTCGCTATCCTCATTTACATTTTTTTTGCATGAAATGGGTGTGTACAGCTTGATGTTTGTTGTGGCATGTAACAGGTTGAAGTCTCTGGTTGAGGGGGATGCTCATACGGTCCCAAGAGGGCCATGACCCTTGTCTCTAGTCCTGGACAGTCACATTGTGAGCTTGTTTCTGCTTTCACCTGAATGTCTACACCCAGTTCAGACCTAAGAAATCAGGTGATGTTGATGACTGTGCAATCAACTGTTTTGATTAGTTGGAAAATGCAGAGCAGCAAAGAACACATACCCTATGGACCTTTTAGAATTAGGACTATGCCACTCTGGAATTGAACTGGCAACCTCTAAGTTACAGGCCCTGTTTCCTAAACATCACACTACAGGCTCCTTGGGTTTTGTCAGTCTCTGCATTGGGGCCAAAGGCTTGGTGCTTTGATGCTTGCCGGCTGAATTCCTGGGGCGTGGAGCTGGGTGACCTCAGTTTTTCCGCAGGTGGGTGGGTGTTGTAATAGCTGTCATTACGGGCCGTGACAGTGCAGCTGGCCTCTCTGGGCTCCTTTGTGTCGTATCTTTCCTCATTGTGTCTTGGGCTCGGTCTGCTGCTGCCTTTTAAGGACACACACATAATGGCAGTCACATCTAAGCCATGGGGTTCAAAGGCCTACAGCTGGTTAGCAATGAAGAGAGTAGATCTAAAGACCTGCGTGCACACACACACACACACACACACACACACACACACACTTATAGGGTAAAGAACACACACATGCCAATGTTAAAAACACACCAACAAACACACATAGGTTAAAACACATACACACAAGCACTCACACAACACACACTCACACACACATATAGGTTAAAGAACACTCACATGCAATGATTAAAGAAAAAAACTTACAAACATAGATTAAAACACTCACAGACATACATAACCTAACACACATGCAAGCACACACATAGATTGAGTTGAAACAAACAGAAACACACACACACACACACACAGACCCAAACACACGCGCACACACACACACACTCACACACACACTTGCACACACACACACACACACACACACACACATACAGACCCAAACACACGCACGCATGCACATGCACACACACACACACGCACACACACACACACACACACACACACACATACACAGTCTCCTCACAGGCAGCTCGGTGTGACTGGTAAATGAGTACAGAGCTGATGCTTTGGTGTTCACTGTACGGTTAACCACCTCAATTACCGCCATACGCCCCCTGAACTGTTTACAAATCGCACCCAGCGAGAAGGCATGACATCCTCCTCAGTGTGTTCTCCCATCATTCCACGTCTCTGTCTTCTACTTCTACTCCTTTTGACAAAATAACAATACCGCTTTTCATTTATAAACACTATCAAGAACTCAAAGACATTGTTCAAAGCGTGCAATCAGACAATTTACAATTAAAATGCAGACGCTGGCTTAGTTTACAGCAAACGGCAAGCCACAGAACATATATATTGCCAGCGTCGTAAAAAAAAATAACTTGTATTTCCAAAACAACAACTTTTCAGGAAACATAACAAACATTTCCCCTAGTGCATTACTACACATTGGAAAAAAATTGAATGTATTTGTGTTTTGAATTAACTTTATTAGTCACATACCCACGAAACATTGACAGAATAGATGATGCAAGCTTCCCCTTTATGAGTCAAACTCAGAAACAGAAAAATTGAGGAGATTTATTTATTTATACACCACTTATTTATTTGTTTCAAAATGAGTCTATCTGAGGCATCCTTGTTGTTGTGGCCTTAAAGTCTTGTTGATCCGCTGTGGGAAATGGAAGATTCCATCTCAGGTGTAAACAGGTGAAGTCAGGAGGTGGGGAGGGATGGGGCGTGAGTGTGGGCGTGGCCAGGGGGCGGGGCTGCTGCCCCGGCGGCCATACCTGTATACCTGCGTGATGAGTGATCGCGGTGCATATTTGAGCTGTGCTGACAGGGATTATGTGCAAATGCTTTCCCGGAGGGGATGAGTTCAGAACCGAGCGGCTTCAGCCGCGCTTTCATCTTCTGACTCAGCCTGCTTTGGCCTGTCGGAGCCTGTCGGATGGATTTTCTTTTACCCCCACCAGCTCTTTCATTCTTTCTCTCTTTTGCTGTTCCTCTCTGGGAGTGAGAGTCTCTGTGTGGGCTTTGAAGGGCTCTGTCGGCGTGTTGTTTTTTGCTGTTGCTTTTTTTTTTTACAACCTTTTTTTTTCTTTCAACCTTGCAGTCACCAGGAAATGCGCACTGTGCGATTAGAAGCTGGCAGCGGTGGCGCACTTTGGCACGGTGGTTTTGGCCTGGCTGAGAGACGGATTTCAAACACAGCTGTGTAGAAGTGCGCTGATCTTAGACACAAACAAAAAAAAAACACCTGCAGACACACAAACACAAACCTGCACAAACAGGAATGAACACAGACACACACTGAGCACACATACACAAAGCATAGTGTACACAAACACAAACACACATTCATACATGCACATATACACAAAACATACTAACACAAATACACATACTCAGACACAAATAGGCACATATAGTGTAGCAAATGCGCCCCCCCCCCCCCCCCCCCCCCCCCCACACACACAATAGCTTCACTTATTTCCTTTATGGATATAATTAGAAGAGAATGGTGGTGGTCACAAATAGGATGACGTAGCCTCAGGCCTGATGTGGGGTTTTTCCTTTTTCTTTGGGGATAGAGGGGTGATTGTCCATGCTTCTTATTCAAGTCCAATGAAACCCTGTGATAATTTGTTGCAAGCATACTGCAATCTTCACTAAATAAACACAGGTTTTAAGCCTTGGACTTGAACTTGGCTATGGTGAAATCCCTTACCTCAACATCCAGCTGCTGGAAGCTTAATTCTTGTGAAACTTCAGCTTGTCAACCACAAGAATTTGCTGTCAATGCTAAAATATCGTTGCAAAACATCAGCTACTTCTTGATTGCACAGCTCATTATTGCATATGCCAAATTTTATCAATGACTTCTGTTTTCACTCACATGTGTTGTTTTTGATATAGCTGAATCCAACTGATTTAAAACCAGATATCATTAATCTCTAAGGCTGATCCCTTTTGGAAATAGAATACACTTGAGTATATTGTGAAAATTCAGTATAATCCAGTAATCCACTTCCATGAGGGATAACATTTGGCAACCCAAATAGACCTGCTACAAATTCTCAAGTACTAATCTGTCCTGAACAGCATGCATTGTTTTATATCAGGTTTGAACAGAGATCATATGTACTTATAACACCCTTGAAATGTGTTTCTGATATAGTTTATCCAGTTATTCATATGATAGATCTAGGTACTCACAGGTGTGCAATAAATTGGATTATTTCCATATGCGCACTGTACATTATTCTTTGTTTCATGACCTCTCAGCCAGACTCCACATGGGTCATAAAAATCCATAGCTTACTGTATTATTCTCTGTATTAATTTCAGCAACAGAGTGCAAACCTTGTCTACTTTTACAATGACACATTTTCTAGTGTTTGAATCTCACTGTACAAGGAGGCTGACTACTGTATGTGGAAGGTATCCAACCATTTTTAAATCCAGTACTCCCTTTAGTCTTCATCAAGATTTGGAATGATTTATAATTTTTTTTAATACTGAGAATGTTGATGGCCAAATCGTCATGGCAGCCGAGTGTGTGAGTGTTCCAGAATTCTTTGGCAGTTAATGAGTTAATGGATTTCTCCTCAGAAAGGCTTAATTGTGATTGAGGCCAAAGGGGTAGGCTGTTCCATAAATTAGCCGTACAAGTACAGAGGAACTGTGTGATATACGACCGCTGTAGCGGAAAAAAAAAAGAAAAAAAAAACACACCCATGAAGGCGAATACTGCCAGGAGTCAATGTGCCTTTAAACCGATGGCCCTAAATCTTCATGAAACTAATAACGTCTACCCCTTTTCAAGTTCACTGAACTCTTTTTTTTGGAGAGGGTGTTTGCATTGTCCTCTGTACCTCAGCTAACAACCCTAAAACGCTACCTCAGTCTCATTTAGAAGATGAACTGGTGCTGTTAACCATATTTAGGAGACAGCGCTTGTGCTTACAAGGTCAGGCCCAACTCAAAGATGGCTGACCTTGAGTGTTTCCAAACCTTAACCCCTTCCATACATGAAGCCTGACCCCAAAATGCTGCAGAACATTTCTATGAAGGGGTCCCATGGGTTCTGAGAACTCAAATGTTCAGATCTGCAGGGATCTTAAGCCTCACTCCTCTACTATCCAGGAGCAGCTTTTAATGTCATAGTGATCATGCCATGCCAGTTGAAAATTAAAAATACTGACTTTTAAAGTAAATGTTACACAGGCTCTGGACGCTGTAGGACCATGTGTTTATGGGTCAAAAACCAACTTCTTTTCTTTAAAGCCACTCTGTAAACACTGAAAAACTCCCCCTTGTCAGTGGGGCAGTGCCCAGTTTGCCAACAGCTTGAGGTTTCACGCCGAAGGCTGGCTGTGATCTGGAATTTTCCAGTTTGAACTGGTCACAGCCCTGTGGTATGACTGGTGTGAAGGACTGAGTACTCCCAGTTCCACCAATTTAGTGGCCAAAGCTTCTTGCGAGCTGATTGGTTCAGGCGGATCTCTGATGGTGGATTTGGTAGGCCTGTGGCGGCTTTTCACTTCACACGCCTGCACTGTTGTGGGAGCCAATAGAAATGGGAACAGTCCAGTGGCTCATTAGTAAAGCGCATCCTCTGGAAGTCGTCAGGAATTTAACAGGCACATGAGAGTGATACATTAGCCTGGAGTTAGGAGAACAACTGAAGCACTTATCATTACACCTGAATAAACTACACTAAGAAAGAAAGAAAATAAGAAAGAGTAAGAAAGACTAGGCACAGAAAGGAGGCATAGAGGCCGGTCCATATGCCCCTCCCCCTCCTCATGCCCCGCCCTTGCCCACTAGGCTCCGCCCCCTGCCCGCCTCTCTCTTCTCCTGTGGTTCTAATTGCAGGGGAAGCTGTATTCTGGCTCCGGGGCCTTCCATGTTTTTAGAAACATGTTTTTCCTTTTTTTGGCAGGCAGAGCAGAGTAGGGAACACAGGCCTGTTTTAGCTTACAGCTCTGAGATCAAGCCGATACAAGACAGAGGCGAGCAACCCTGCTGGCACAGGAAGTGTACAACAGGAAGTTAGAGATAGTGTTGATGTGTCAGGGGGCAAGCCTTTTCGCACCTGAATTTATCTGACTCCTGTGCGCTTATTTTGCTGGATTTAATTTCAAAGAAAGACACTTACAGATTGCCATTTTGTTACTCCTTATTTGAGCCAAATTTATCTTGAAGCAATTTGGGACTGTGGTGTAGTATAATGGTTTTGGAGCTGGGCTCATAACTCCAAAGCTGCAGGTTCAGTTCAAGGGAAAGTCACTGCCGTAGTACACTTGAGCAAAATGCAAAACCAGAATTGCTTCTGTAGGCAGCCAGCTCTATAAAAGGATAGCGTGTTGGAAATATAAACTAAGCGTAAGTTGCTCTGGGTAAGAGCATCAGCAAAATGCTGAAATGTGCAGTGGTGGTAATTAATTACGCCTGCGTATGTTTGGTATCGCACACCCTGAGGAAGGCAGCAAGCTGCAGCACGTTGGTTTGTCTTTCCCCTTCGCCATGCATTAGGCAGCTTAATAAGGCCTTTGTAATCTCGCTCTATGAGAGGCAGTGCCTCAGAACTCATTTCTGCACATGTTTTCATGGATGTGTCCCTGCTCTCCAAAGGTACAGCAGCATTTATCTCTCAAGCCAAAGCAATGCTCCTTCCCCATTGGCTATTGTTACACTTACACCTTTTTATAAGTCTGGGCTTCTGACGTTCATGATTGAATATGTGAGTTGTACTTTCAGCAGAGGTACTATGTTTTTTGGGTTTGGTGTGAGCCATTTCAAATGTGGTCATTAATAGAGATCCTTTGCTATTAGCCATATGGCGCATCTTCAGTAATTAAAAACAAGTTTCCCCTTGTTTCCAATCTGGCCACTTCAGTGCCCTTCTCACACAGAATGCCTGCCTTGCCAGCCTATGCCAGTGGAGGAACGTGTGGTCAGCACTTAGTTCATGTACTTTTATTGATTTAAGCTTAATCGATTTGTAAAAAATGAGGCAAATGTTTCACTACTGCTTCTGTTATTGCTGAAATGTTTTGCAGCTCTTGGGTATTCATGATAATCAGGCATTAATTTAATCATTCAGTCACCTGTAGATTCAGTGATGTTGAGGATTATGCCTGAAGTGAAACGCTTTCCCCCTCCGGTGCTCCGTTTGCGCGCAGGCCACTGATGTAACCATGGAGGAGGGATACGAACTTGACCTGATCTACGTGACGGAGCGCATCATCGCCGTATCCTTCCCCTGGGCCTGCTCCCCTGAGACCTACCTGCGCAACCTGCACGATGTTACACGCATGCTAAAGTCCAAACACGCCAACAATTACCTGGTGAGACCCACGCCGGACCTCCCCCATCTACTGATCTCTCTCTCTGTCTCTCTCTCTTTCATTTCTCTTTCAATGGTCCTAAAATCTATTCTATATCTGGTCAGGGGTGTAACCAGAAATTCTGGGCCCTGTGCACAGGCAGGCTCTGTGGGACCCTCCACTCCTTACAAAAAATGTCCCAGATCTTCATGGGCTACTTCAAACCCTTGGGCCCTGTATACTTAGTACCCTTTTTCCCCCTGGTGCTATGCCCCTGATAACAGTCCTACAGGTCTTGGAAACTTTTTAATTGAAAAATGTTAACAACCAAAACCATACAATCACATAAAATAATTCTGTTTTCAATATTTGTGGAAATGGAAGTTTTTGAGATTGCCAGCAATACACAATTTTTTTTAATGGTGTCCAAAAGGGTTAAAGTACTTTAAGCAAATTATATGACCTTGGTCTGTATAAACATGTATCATTTTTGATTGTGTCAATGCATGGCCAACGTAGCACTGTGTTACTTTATCCATATCTGACAAAGTGTTTCTTTTTTGTTAACTTTCCTTGTTTCATTCAACTTTGCATCCTGGTTTTATAACTGCCAGTTTGCTCTCCAGCATCGGATGCACCCTGTCTTCTTCTAAATCCCCCCAACCCTCTCCTTTCCTGTCCCGTCAAACGATTATTCCTACTCGCGATTCCCCTCTATCAGCTGTGGTTTCTCAAATCTCGTTTCATCGCCCAGGCTCATGGCTCAGTCTCACCCAGACTCAGTTGTAAAAAAAAAATAAATAAATAAAAATGCCTCAAAGGGGTGATTAACTTTCACAGTGGAGAGTTCTGATTGCTGTTTTGTTTTCCTCCCAGGTTATCAACCTCTCAGAGAAGAGACATGATCTCACTAAAATGAACCCAAAGGTAACTGGCCCGTGCTCTCCGGATGGTGATTGGCTAATGACAGTGCTCCTTGGCAAATGGGGAGTTGTAGCTATAGCCTTGTGGGTACCCACAATTTAGGTTTCTTTGCTTAGCCAAGGATTAGCCTCGAAATTAGCCTCAATTACACTCATGGAAGATATCTAGTCTATTGAAGTCTGTAGAAATAATTGGTGCTTGACCAAGAAAGAAGATAAATGCATTTTAAAAGATACAATTTTTATATATTTTTTAACCACTGTTATGTTGTTTGGTCTTAAGACACCAAAAACTGGACTGAATTATTGCACAAAAACATGGGGCAAGCCCATTAAATTGGCTGAGTAATTGACCGACTTTCTGCAACAGTATGTTATTCCAGGCGTGTTATGTTGAAAGAAATAAGGGGGATTTTCCTATGTGTTATGTGTGAATAGCAGTTGCATAACATGGGAGTTTGTGTTTAATCCTTCATGCCTAATCATAACGCAGTAAAGTAAGGTGATATTAAATATATCTATATCTATAGATATAATACAGAAATAAGATGTAAAATTATTAAACATATAAAACATTGAATAACACTGCATAAGTAACTGAAAGGAATGCAAATACCTTATATCTTCCAATATACTTGACAAATTTTTTTTTTTTTTCTTCAGTTGACTTATATCATTGATTTTTTAAATTAATTATTTATGATTACTGAGATAACATCTGTGACAGTATCCAGAATTTTTTTGTTATACACACAAATGGTGTATATATATATATATATATATAGGTGTACATGTAAACAACATATTTCTACATGTATTCCATGTGTTGTCATATGTACATATCATATGCTCACATATTAGAGAATTTACAGAAATGTACAGTTTATGTGTAAATCACAGATGGAATCTTCAAAGAAAACACATGTGACTCACATATGGAGAATCTGTGTGATTTTCTTGTAAAGGACTGTTATAGCTAATGAATTCTGAGACATTCCCTTTGTGATCAACCTGCAGCAGAATTCAAGTGATTTCTCCATAAAGGCCTGATTACAACTGGTGAATTTAGAGACGCTCCCTTTGTGATCAACCTGCAGCAGAATTCAAGTGATTTCTCCATAAAGGCCTGATTACAACTGGTGAATTTAGAGACGCTCCCTTTGTGATCAACCTGCAGCAGAATTCAAGTGATTTCTCCATAAAGGCCTGATTACAACCGGTGAATTTAGAGACGCTCCCTTTCTGTTCCAGACCATGGACATGGGCTGGCCCGACCTCCATGCCCCGCCCCTGGATAAGATCTGCACCATCTGCAAAGCCATGGAGAACTGGCTCAACGCAGACCCCCAACACGTGGTGGTGGTCCACTGCCGGGTGGGTCCCTCCCCTGAAACCACCTCCCCCAAAAACGGGAGCTTTACCTTAAATTTAGAGGGTTAAAGGCTCCTTACACCCAAATTTTACTTCCTGGTTTTCTTAACAAAATACATCCAAAGAAAGACAAAAAAAACAGATAGTTGTGATACAGTAAATAATGGAACTACCTGGAAAAGCGACAGAATAGCTACGTCTGCAATATTTGCAAGAATCTAAAACTAAATCAGTTTTTGGAGGGAGTCAGAAAATGTCTGTGGCAAAAGCACTCTCTGATATTTTCCCTGACTTTGATCAGGGTGCTGAACACCACATTGTACAGTTTCAGGCTGAGAAAATCAATGTCATACCTGTAATGTTAAGTGCAGAAATGGGTCAGTTTTGACCCGAACATGAAATTAGTGTTAAAAAGTTGTTCTGTGTTTTTAAAACTAAACTGGACATGTAGTTCATGCTTGGCTTAGAGCCTTTACATCACAGTCGGAATCCCAGTAACGATGACTAACAGTGGCTCACAGTGACCAGCAACAGCTCCTTGGATTGGTCTGACCTGATTAGCATCACACTCACATGGAAACCCCTTTCTTTGTCCTCTGCAGGGAGGAAAAGGCAGAATTGGTGTGATCATCTCTTCCTTTGTGAATTTCACCAACATATCAGCCAGGTAATACTGAACGAGGAGAATACTTTCACTAACATATCAGCCAGGTAATACTGAACGAGGAGAATACTTTCACTAACATATCAGCCAGGTAATACTGAGCGAGGAGAATACTTTCACTAACATATCAGCCAAGTTATACTGAATGAGGAGAAGATCTGATCTTCACACATGACTAAAGAGAAGTCATATGTAGGGGCTCATATATTACCCAACATCAGCTTTTCTCTGAGTATAGAATATTATGGCCCTAGTCCATTCCATATGAGTCTTCTCTCAGTCCCAAAATGGACTAACCAAGAAACAACAATATGTTTGGGAACATCAATACCTTTTTGTATGTGTGTGAGAGGAGGGGGGGGGGAGAGTTTGTATGTGTATATCTGTATATATCTGCTTCTGTGTTAGTGTGTGTGTTATCATCCAATCACGTTGCACATGACTTTTTGTCCCAAACTTCCCACAATGCTGTGCTAACCAAGTTTTACATCTGCTTTCCCACACATTGTATCAGGGTGTATTTTTTCTTCTTAATTTACGATGGAAGAATGTGAGCACAGTGTTGATTCTGGGGGCCGTCGGTGTGTGTAGATATGCAGATTGTTCCCAGATAAAAAGCTGTGTGACCGTGCTGTCGGAGGCCAGCAGTTTCCCTCTGCCTAAATCACAGAGAGGACTGAGCAGAGGTTAAGTGGCTCAGAGGCACACGGATTAAAGGCTGAAGCTTCTGGGAAGAACATCCTTTTGGTCATTGTTGGTTTAGTTCGGTTTGGTGGGTCCCTCCCTCTTACTGTATTCCAGCGCTCCCCTCCTCCCCTGCGCACACACACACACACACACAAACCCCTCTAGCTTAACTCCCTAACCTTTTGTGTGTGTGCCTGTGTGTGTGCACGTGTAGGTACACACCTGAATGTGAATATGCATGTTTGTGTGTCTGTGTAAAAGTGTGTATGTGTCTACCTTTGTATCTGTTTCAGTGTGTGTCTGTGTGTGTGTGTTTCTTCATGAGTGATACAGATAAGATTAGTAAACCTCTCCCTCCGTACCCCCCCAGTGCTGGCCAGGCCCTGGACAGGTTTGCCATGCGCAAGTTCTACGATGACAAAGTCTCTGCTCTAATGACTCCATCACAGAAGCGGTAAGCAGTCATTTACCATCGCATCACAATTCACTGTTGCATCACAATCGGAATGAAGGAATCCTTCACTGTTACATCACAGTCTGAATGAACAAATCATTTGCAATTGCATCACAATTGCCTTATACATCAGAATCTGAATGAAGGAGCAATTTACTGTTACCTCACAATCTAAACACAAGTTCTGCTTGTGATTCTGTTTCATGCAAATGAAAAGAATTTAGGTGTGCAGCTACCAATTGCATATTTATATTCGTTTATTTCAATCAGCAGCTATATTTTCTTCTGTGATTTATTAGCTCAATTAATTTCTGCTCCT
This sequence comes from Albula glossodonta, assembly GCA_019788955.1. Classification (NCBI taxonomy): domain Eukaryota; kingdom Metazoa; phylum Chordata; class Actinopteri; order Albuliformes; family Albulidae; genus Albula; species Albula glossodonta. The sequence continues at coordinate 588,436 of JAFBMS010000173.1, read as the reverse complement.
GTTCTAATTAATTCTTAATTAAACTAAACATTTATTGAAGTGTCAACATGATGTGCATTATAATAATGACACGATAACAACAGTTAATACCCATTTTTTCAATAATATTTGCTCATGTTTTCATGAAATGGTCTGCAGCACACTGGAGAGTGTGATGACCAAACCATCTGTGTTTACAGCGCTCATTGAAAGATAAACTGTGGTATGAGATACTGCAGAGAGTTGTTGTCTCTTGTCACATTCTACATAGTTTGCCAATTAATTACACAGTGGATCAGGGCGGCCATGTTATGTGTGCTTTCTTGGTTGGAAATTGAAGTGTGCAGTGAATCGATTGTAGTGGATTGCTAGGGGAAAGGTCGGAGGTTGGGGGTCGCTGCACATGAGTTCAGGGTTCCGATTGACCTCAGGCTCCTGCTGAAACATTCCATGGTATTTCTGTTTCCTCTCCACGCCGCTTTGAATGCACGCTTTGTCCTCCATGTGCCTTCTGTGGCAAACACTTTATTGCTGCTATAGTTCAAAAGCAGTGAGAACAGCATACAGCATTTGATCTGTTCTCGAAGCACCCAGGGGGTGGAGCCACAGGATGATCAGAGGTGACTGGTGAATCAGGTGGAATATGGGTGGGGCTACAACTTTCTGTCAATCATCCACTCAACCAATGAAAGGGTTGCACTATTCATTATGGAATATAATGATTAGTTTAAAACCCATAAATTACTGGTCAACGTATCCATTATGAGCTAAAAGGCTACACCGATCACAGATCAGGGCCTGTACTTGTAAAGTGTCTCAGAGTAGGAATGCTGAGCCAAAATCAGTTTTTATTTGTTTTGTTTGCTCATAACACATGTAGTTAGGATGTAGAAACCTGATCCTAGTTCAGCTCTCTCACTCCAAAATGCTGTATTAAATACAGACCTGATTGTCCTAAGATTATGAGTTAGCTAATTATGCAAATCCATTTTTTCCTGATGGCAGATACGTGTGGATCCTGAACAGCTTGCTGACTGGCTCAGTGAAGATGAACTCTGCGCCTCTGTTCCTGCACTGCGTTATTCTCCACGGAATACCCAACTTTGACACCGAAGGAGGTACGGCACACACTGACGCTCCAAACTGAGTCCCATAAACTTTGATGAATGTACCATGTACTTGCCATCTGTCCCAACTGTTTTCGGTTTTCTTTTTTTTTTTGCACATTAAAGCCAAGAAAATATGTTAAAGATGAAAGCAATAACCACAATAAATACCATGCGATGCAACGATCATTCCACACTGTGTTAATTTATTTTCTCCCCTCCTCGGTTCGTAGCGTGTCGACCTTATTTGAAAGTCTATCAGGCCATGCAAACAGTGTACACGTCAAGAGCGTAGTAAGTTCTGTTCTGTCTGATGTTGCTACTCTTTTCAGCTCAATGCTGTATGTGCGCATTTGTTTCATACTGGGCATGGATTGGTCTACCTCTAACACTCCAACAGCTGATTGGCTTGTCTTTCTTGCTCTGTAATTTCTGATTGGCTCATCTTCTTAACCCTAGTCTTGACTCCAAATGTCCCTGCCAATGTTTCCTGCAGTCTAATTGGTGCCAGCAGATTTCAGATAATGGATTTGGTTGATTTTAATTGTTTATCATTTTATGCATCCACTCTAATATGGAAGATTTTTGAAGTAGTGACTAATTGACCATTAATTCAAAAGCAAAATCAATATAAGGTGTGTATTAATGTATGCATACCCCAGAAGATGGGCAGAGTCATACTTCATCAGAGTGAGATCTTAATTGGGCTCATAGTTATGATGTCATAATTGTGAGGCTGACAACACCTCTCATTAAGACCTCTCTAACAGCTGATTGGCTGATCTCTCTATCCCTGACTACTAACAGGACTGTTTCAGTATTCCTGCTAGGTGATTTGCCTATCTCTCCATCCCTAAATGCTGATGGCTTAACCCTGTCTGTCCCTAACAGCTGATTGGCCTAAAATCTCTCGCTAATAGCCGATTGGTCCATATCAATATCTCTGTTTGCTGATTGGCCTGTCTCTCTGTGTCACAGCCATATAGGTCCAGGACACCGGAACAGGTTATACATCACCCTGGAGCCAGCACAGATACTCAAAGGTGACATCATGGTAAGAGACCGATCCAATGGGGAAAAAACAGCCAGAACCACATTCATAATATCTTTTATTACATAAACATTTACTTCCCATATCTGGACTACGTCTCTTTCTGTCCTTGAGAACTCTGCTGCTTGTTATACATCATCCGGTTTGAGTCACTGCCTTCACTTTAGACCAGCCTTAAATCAGCAAGTCTGACTGTTTTGGTAAAATTGGTTACACAACTAAAAATTGCCAGTTTTGACCGAAGATCTTGAAACATTGAAAGATATGATATGTTTCTTATTGTACTTTTGAGAGTTCAGCTTCACTTTTTTGAGCTTGGCAGCAAGTTTTGTTCAGGGTTAGTGCATGAGGCTGACTGATCTGGAGTTCTCAGGTCCTGACCAATCAGTGCAATAGGGTTGGAAGGAGAGCCAATGGGAGATTACGGAACCCTCTTCCCAGGATTCCACATTCTTATCATACTAGTCACTCTGAAACTCCCTATTAATTTTTTACAGTACCTTCACTTTTATCACCGCCTCATCAGATCCTGTTGACATTGCAGGTTAAATGCTACCACAAGAACCCCCACGCTGACGGCCGGGAGCTTGTTTTTCGCGTCCAGTTTCACACTGGCACAGTCCAGGGCTACAACCTCATTTTTGAGAAAGAGGAGCTGGAGAACGCAAACAGAGGTAGGGCTACTGCTCTGAGCTGTGGTTGCCAGAACCCCACACCCCACATATTTAGGGGATTTAAAACATGCACGGGCATCAATTGGAGGCTGGGGATTTTAGAAAGGCAGGTATGGAGGAATGGTTTTGGATTTTTGTATGGGAATCAGCTGGAGTCACCTGGTATATATGGGAGTTTTTGAGGAATATTTTGGTGGATTGAAATTCACTGGCCCCTGGCAACGCTTGGTGTGAGAACACACTGGAAACTTTTACATTGCTAATGCCTCTCACTTTGGTTCTAGAACATGCTGTGATCTTCAGTAATATGGTATATTTGCAAACTCAAACTACTACAGAGGTTCAAAATTTGTGAACAAATTTTAGCCTGCATGCGAGAGAGAGGAATGGCACCTGGGTATTAGATGTTAATGGGCGCACACACTGGATTTAGTGTTTTTATTTTATAGATTTTCCTACTAAGCCCAACCTCAGCTGTGTTCTCACATTCCAGACTCCAGGTTTCCAGACTATGGGAGGGTTGAACTGGTGCTTTCAGAGAGACCAGAGAGACTACAGGGTAATGCCACAACACACACACACACACACACACACACACACTCACTCACACACTCACATGCATGCCACACGCTCACACACACACACACACACACACACACACACACACACACACACACACACACACACACACACACCCACACACACACACACTCACACACACATGGACACACACACACACACACACACACACACACACACACACACACACACACACACACACCCACACACACACACGCACACGGACACACATACAACATACTTCCACACATGCACACACATACAACCACGTTCAAACAAACATATTCACATCCACACACATACATTCACTCACAGCCCAAACCTGGCAACACTACACCTCTGAAATACAGAAAAAAATTCCAGCAAAATCAATAAAGAAGTCCAATTCAAACTGTGACTGTGGAACCTGTGGTTCTTGTCTTAAGCATCAGAACACTGGCAGAACGGACCCAATGTCATCAAGCAACCTGATCCAGTAGAGCCCCTGAACCGCTGGGACTCCTACCAGAACCTGGACTGTGACGAGGAAGGTAAACATCACTAAACTTTTATCTCCGGTCTTCCCTGAATGCCTTCGCTGCAGCATATTTAAAACTTTGCACGGATCAGTCTGACGCAGGAGTGGCCGAGGGAAGGGCTGCATCAGTCTCTGGGTCTCAGGCCAGCTTCTCCTCTCAGTCATGTAATTAGCCTCAGTAAATTATGTTATCTGACATTTTTTCAGCTAAATGTATGAAGATCTTCATGTACTCAGGTCCACACGTGAAACATTATTCCATGACTGGCCCAGCATCGGACTACAGAGCTAATCGTGCTAGGGTAATCGGTATAAACGAAAACTGGTCCTTCCAGGAACGGAATTTTGGCCACTGCTGTTCTAGAACCTTCCCGTCAGGTTCTAAATTCCATTTCTGACCTGATCTGGCTTATCCTGCTATGTTGTTCAGCCATTTGTTTTTTTGTTTTTGTTCTCTCATCTTTTCCACACAGTTAAAATAGCAAATTATGGACCCTCTGGGAAGGTGTTTGGTTGGGCTCCTTAGGCACACAGTAAGAGAGTGGTAAATGACTCAAACTGTAAATGTGTTCGATGTCCGACCAAACGCATTCTTTCTGCCTCATGCCCCCATTGAAGCTCTGTAGGTGGCTTTTAAAATGGAAGCCTGGGCTTCCGTAAGCCAAAGCAAACATTTTTGTGTGTGTGTGTGTGCGTGTCATTCACTGCCAATCTCTGTCAACATATCCAGGGGTAGATCATCATTCTCACTCAAACCACAGCATCGCAAAGCAAATTTCCTAGCGGATAACTACCGGCTACTGTTTTCGGCTGTTTGCTCAGGCCATGACAGCATTCATGAGTGCGGATGAAGATATGTTGGGGTTTGTTTTAATGTTTTAATGTTCACTGGTTTCTTCTTTTTTCTTTTGTCTTGGTAAGCACGCTGTTGATTCAGAGCAGAGCATAGCGTGATCGCAATAGCATGCGCGAACAGTTGCTACAGCCTGCCTCATTAGAAACGGCCACAGCTTTCAGGCAGTGGCCTAGCTTAGCGTAGTGCTCGGACACGGCAGCAACAGCTCCTTATCGCCAAGGGAGCGACAGCTGCTCTGGGGGCGGGGGGTGGGGGGTGTATTTTCACAGTCCTGAAGTATGTGAGACCTCAAGGTTAGGGATGAAATGTTTTTGTTCTGGGTTTTTTTTTAAGCTATTGCTGATAGTGGGTGTTGCCTCATCTCTCCGCTTTAGTTTGTGGGCGCCGTCACCCAGTCGCTGGGACCCAGAGCTCCACAACACTGGGAGCCCACCGCACCCCACCCCGCGGTCGACGGGCGGCGCTCCCCTGGCGGGATTTCGGCTTTCGCTCCCAGCCGGCTTCCCTCCACGGTCTCCACCACCGACTCTATAAATAGAAAATATGGGGGCATAAAAAATGTTTGTGCCTACTTTAGCCGTTCGGTGGTTTCTGTGATTTCTAAATCCCAGGAAACATTTGCTCACAGAGAAAATGCATGCAGCCACAGAGTTAGGGCGCATAAACACAAACGATGAGACATAAAGGAGAAAACACAAGGGGGACCTCTTTTTGTTATCCAAACTTCGTTTTTGTTTTTCTACCAGTGATTTATATGGTTCTTGTGGAGCTTGAGTAAACTGGATTTCACAAGTAAGCATTATGTTTGTTGGTGATGGCTTTCTGTGCGACTGGAATTTAACATGGGCCTATTGATCAGCAGAAGCAACTGAGCAAAGCACTCTAGACACGCGCCAATTAAGGCTTTGCAGAAGCAATGTTGCTGTGTCAATATTAAAGGCATTCAAGACATTTCAATGAGGCCATTAAACCGAGGGAGAGCAATCAGCTGGACTCAGCAATCATTCACAAATCGGCCCTTTTGACGACCTTTCACTTAGTGTGCTCTTTGATCCAAATAAACCTCAGGTTAACTTTTAAACACACAGCATTATGGCTTTTTTTCCCCTGTAAAACTTTCAAAAGAATACCCTATCCGGTTTGCCATACATACACGATTGAAAAATAAACTACTACGGTGTTGCTTTATCAAAGACTGGTCTTTGATGCCCTTAAGAGAGAACACTTACGTGTGCTCTTGGGACAACATCTGACAGATAACACACTTGGGCCATGTGTTTCAAGCAACTGCCAACAGTTAGCCGTTAGCCAACCTGCTAGCATTTTACCAGAATCGGCCTGGATCGGTCCTATGCTATCTGGGATTTGATTTGCTACTTTGATAGGGCAGCAGAATCAAAGCGGGACAGGTGACGCCTTTGTTTTTATGTGTGAATCCCTTCATCAGACTTTGATTCACTGTTCTATTGCATCATCTGGGTCTAAATAATAGTCCGTTGTTTGCATCAGGGACAGTTACTGAACTCTTCAGACAAGCAGATTGAAGAGCAGAAGACAAGCATTTGTTCAGTGGTTCAGATTTACAACTTCCACTCAAATGGAAGATAATCTGTTGTTTGACTGTTCTTTGAAGTTCTATGCTCTGGGCAATAAAATAATGAAAACAGTTCTTTCCAAAGATTTAGCAACAGGTGTACACCCCCAACATGCTCAATGGCTTCTTATTATCAAAGTGAAATGGAGCATCGGTTGCGATGGAATTAGCTTAGCCCCAGCACGCGGTTTGTCCACGCTGCAGTTACACGAAGTCAATGAAATGAAAAAAAAAAAAAAAAAAAAGACCATGCAAGATTATATATGGACGTTAATACTTAATGCGCTGTCTGGTTTCAAACCGGGGTGATTGTTCATGCGGATGACTCACCGATGGAGACCAAAGGCGGCTGCGGAAAAAGGGAAAATCGTAATTACAGCGCTGGCGCGAGGGCAATTACCAGAGTCCGTGAATTTGCAGCCAGCACGCCGGTACATCGTTCATACACATGTCGTGCTCAATCCGACATCTTGGCTCGCGTGATCGCAATAAAAACAAGCTGTGCACATGACCGCAGCAGCCAATCAGCTGCAGCTTCTCATCTCCGTTATTCCACTATCTCATGTATCATTAAAATATATAAATAAATAAAAACACATGAACACAATGATATGCCAGTTTAACTGTTAAAAGATTCTAAAAAGCTATTCTGAAGTGGTTTTGAAACATTTTTTGCCTTTGTTATAAAAAAACAGTTCCAACAATTTGTGAACCCAGCAATTGAGGTTTGTGCACATCTGGTTGTGTACCAGTTTTAAATATGTCCATGGCAGCTATGTAATTTTTGTGAGACCAACAGATGGGGAACATGGCTCGGTTTCAAAAACAGGCCGGTAGGGCAAAAAAAAAACTTTGCTTTAATTAGACCTCACCCTTTTCTAGTGCGAAAAACACCCAGACAGAGGAATGTTGTTTTCATCTCTCTCTCTCTCTCTCTCTCTCTCTCTCTCTCTCTCTCTCTGTCTGTCTGTCCATTTGCTACCCTTTATTCATCTCTCTCCTAAATTCTTTCTCTCACCACCTCTCAATTCAATTCACCCAGCCTTATTTTCATGACAAGTAAAGCAGTATTGCCAAAGCATATAGAAACAACTGCAAAAAGTAACAGAAAACAGAAAAGGTATCAGCAATAACAGGAGGTGGGTCTAACCTCTTAATCAGCCATAAAAAAATATTAATATTCATAAATGACATATCCATTTATAGTAGGGACAGCATACTGCTGTAGTTCTCTCTCTCTCTCTCTCTCTCTCTCTCTGTTATCCATCTATCTCATTCTTTGTCTCTTGTCTTTCCCATCCAATCCCCCACTCCCCCCCCTGGGTACTGTACAGATTACAGTTAACCTCTGTGCCAGCTCCCTACACCCCCCCCCCACCTTCTCCACCCCCCGCCCCCCTCCTGTTTACATTCCCTTTACCATATTTGGCAAATTGAAGGTCTGTCTGTGTACTGCACAAACATGCACCTCTTTCTCAGTGCAGACCGAGGGGGGTGGGGTGGGGGGAGGGGGGTGGTTGGGAAATGTAGGAGGCCTCTGAAAAGTTAGGCCAACCCAACCAGCCACCAGCCCCCTTCCTTTCTTTCTTTCTTTTTTCCTTTCGTTGTTTCATTCTCTCTTTCTCCCCCCCTGCTTGCTGTTTTCCTGTCTCTCTCTCTCTCTCTGGTCATGCGGACGTAAAAGAGACACTGGGCGCTCGACCCGCCAAACCGGCACAATAAAGAAGAGGAGGTAAGGCCTGGGAGGGAAAGAAGGAGAGAGAGAGAGAGAGCGAGAGAGAGAGAGAGAGAGAGAGAGAGAGAGAGAGAGAGAGAGAGGGAGAGAGAGAGAGAGAGAGAGCGCAGGGTGAACTGTGGCAAATGGACAGACGCAGACAGAGAGAGGGATGAGTGAGACTGTTTAAGAAGAGAAGGGTGTACTGTGTGAATGTTATCTCCTTGTAGCAGGAGGACAGCCTTGGTGAAGCGGATCTGTGATGTGAACCTCAGGGCCTGCTGGAGAGGTGTTAGCGTAGCCTGCCTCATGCTAAATGAGTTGAGGCTGGGAGATGGCGTGGGGGGGGGATGGGGTGGCATTAACCAGGAAAGGTCGTCTGCGGGTGGGGGGATGTCGTCATTGTGAAGCTTCGCTGCCTTGATCACCAACAGAAAATGTCTGGTTTTCAGATCTCTTTGTCCTGGCTGGTCAGAAAATGCTAAAAAAAGGCAGGTCAGACTGACTGAGATTGTGTCGGCAATGTTGCTGTTTGTGTGTGCGTGTGTGTGTGTGCGCGTGACAGAGAGAGAGAGAGAGAGAGAGAGAGAGAGGGTGGGTGTGTGTGTGTCTTTGAAAGTACACTGAAGTGCCAGCTGAATGGAGTTTATTTTATTTATTTATTTTTTGTTATTGTTGTTTCGGGACCTTGCAGGTGGAGGCTTGGGGGAGGGGGGGTATAAGTGATTTTCAGTGCACACTGAGAGGAACCTGCAATAGCTGTATTTCCTCATCTGCACATGCATTTAGCATCAGTGATCATCATGTGTCAGCGTTTATATGTTTACTATTCACATTTAGCATATTCAGTGCTGGTGGCATGGGTTCATTTTGCTTGTCTTTGCTGGGTACTCTTCCTTTCACCTTATCTCTTTTACTCCTCCTTTACTGTATTTACTAGGATTTTACAATGTTCCTTTTTTGCGACATGTTAGAAGTGCATGTTGGGTAAAATGTCTGGTGGACTTCTCCCTGAGCTGTGAATGGTCACATTTTATTTCAGAGGTATCACTCTGCAGTGTTAAAATATTGACTTCCGTATGATCAAAGCTGTAATTACAGTGTACCTCTGTTTAATTTGTTGGTGAAATATGCTTATTTTGGACAAAAACAGAAAAATGGTAGAAAGAAATATAACATTTTTGTTGCTGTTGTTGTTGTTGTTATGGTTATCTATGAATCTGTGGTACTGTGAAATGTACCTGTTAGAGACAGTAAATGCTATTACCAACCCATAGTTTGGTTGATCTGTTGTCACGTGACCTTTCCCTCCTTTTTGGCTTTACTGTGTGAGGCTGCCAGTGTATCACTATTCAAATCATCTATTTTTTGGACATTGCAGTATGAGACGTTTAGAATTTCCTATTTGGTAAGTCATTGTGAGACTGCAGGAAATGAAAATAATTTGTTACCTTACATAAAAATAGACATCAGTACCTGTCTCATTCCTTGTACAAGTCAGTCATAGCCTCAATGAAATTAGCACATTTGGTTTGGAGTTCAGCTAGATTGTCTACTGGCTGTATGAGCACAAGTTGAGAGGGAGTCCAAAAGTAACATTGGGAGAATGAACAAATGGACTGAGATAGCATATGCTAACAGAACCTGATGGAGCTAATCCAATCATAAATCAATTCTTGGAATACGCTGCCAGGTAATGAAGTTGAGGCATAGGCCACTGATGTGTTCAAATCCAGACAGGATGCATTACTGGATACCCTGTAGATCAACAAGCGCCTGCCATCATCGTTATGTGTCGTCATGTTTTTACGGTGTTTAGCTGTGGAGAGCAGAACCTCTGACAGATCGCTGTAGCTTTATCCATAATGAGATTGATTAATCCCCACATTCCCATTCCCATTCCAGGCCTGATGCAGCAGTAACTGGGCACTCTGTTGCTGAAATGGGGGACCTAGCTGGGCCAAATGGCCTGTTCGCATCAACATACGTTCTTATATTCTTACTGTGTTTAGCTGTGGAGAGCAAAGCCCCTTGTGATTGGTCCAAGAGAGGTCAGTCACTGACAGCTCACTGCAGTGTTGTCCATAATAAGGTTCGTGGAGTCCCACGTTCCTGTTCCCAGCACAGAGAGAAAGAAAGAGCAGATTCGGTGAATGATTGCGTGCGTGCTGGCACCCGCATCGTACACATTCTTCACACCGTGTTCCCCCTGCAGAGACACATGGCTGTGGCGTGCCAGCCGAGGGGGCTGAGAGGTGTCTAAGAGCATTATGGGAAATACATTCCTGTGCTTCCTCGATGAGTTAGGAGAGTTTGAGCAACTATGCTGTATTTTCGAGATGGGCTTTAAGAATTTGAGAACTCAGCTCTTCTCTTGTCTTGAGATGAACTACTAGAGTTTGGAAGACTATGTTCTTGTCATTAATAGATGCACTATAAGAGACTTACAGACCTCATTCTTGTCAACTTCACATGCACTGTGTGAGTTTAGACTGCATTCTTGTTTTTATAGATGTATTACGACAGTGTGAACAATTGTGTCGTCTTTGGCTGCATGAAGAGAGTACAAAAGACTGCGTTTCTGTCTTTTGTATATTCGTGATGATAGTCTGAATGGCTGTCTTTAATATTGTTTATGGCAGCCTGTGGAAAGCTCTAACTGTGTTCTCTTGATGAGCATTGAGATTTTGAGAGTTTCTATAAACTCTGTTAATGGGGCTATAAGGATCATGTAATTGTTTTTTGTAGGAGCATTATGAGCCTTTGAGGAAGTCCGTCCTTGCCTCCTCGCCATACTCGATATGAGAGTTTGAGGGACTTGCATTTTTTTGTCTTTGTAGTGTCGCATGTCCAAGGTCCTGCAGACTCCGCCCCCGTGTCCAAAGCCAGGAAGAAGAGTTTGGAACGGGCTCCGCCCCCTGGCGTGGGAGTGGGTGTGGCCACGAGCGTTGCATGCCGCTCAGATCGCAGCGACCCCGCCCTGTCTGCTAGCAGTGACTCGGGGCTCTCCAGCGCCTCCGTGTGGACGAGCCGCCCACCGCAGCAGCGGGGCCCCAGCCGGCAGGAAGAGGTGGAGCTGAAGCGACTCCTGACCGGGTTCGGCCTGGAGAACACCGCCGCGGAAACCCGGCGTCTTGGAGACAGAGACATGCCGGGGGCGCAGGGAATGGGGCCAGTGAGGGTACGCGTGAATGGTGAGGTTAGACCTCGGGAACGAGAAACAGACATCCTGGACGACGAGGAAGAGGAGGAGGAAGAGGAGGATGGCCTCATGCCTCCTCACGACCTGCACAGCGTGGACAGCATCGGCACGCTTTCATCCTCCGAGGGCCGGGGACACTTTGGTGGCGTTGGAGGAGGCTGCGCTGGGGCCCTCAAGGGCAGCCAGAACTCCCTTCTGTCGGACGACTTTGGGAGCCACACCGGGGACAACCACAGCAACCACCACCAGTTCCATTCTCACGTCTCCGTTTCTGTGGTGACGGACCAGGAGGACTATGGGGGGCGGGGCCATGGTGCTGACTTCCTGTCACGGGGCGGAGCTGGAGCCCCCCGATTCGCCCGGGCGGTGCAGAACCCCCCCACCTTCGGGCAGGGCGGGGGTGGGTACTCCACCCAAACTTGGGTCCGCCAGCAGCAGATGGTGGCGGCCCAGCAGTACCCCTACATGCCCCCTCCACCAGAGGGTGACCTGAGGCTCAGCCCCCCCTGCCCGCCCACAGTACAGGAGACTGCCACCAGGGGGCACCACAGAGAGGACGAATTTGCCGCCCTCACCGTCGACATCGATCAGTCGATCGACCAGCTCAACCAGCTGATCATGGATCTGGACCCAACATTTGTGCCGGTCCCAACTCGCTCCAGTTCGGTAAAGAACGGGACTGGAACAGGGACTGGGTCAACCACCAACAGCTCAAACGGACTGAACTCCAGGCTGGTGGACAGTAATGGGGCCACGCTACAAGACAGCCGTCAGGCAGGTAAGACCCCATGCGCTGTCAAATGACTTGGGTCAAGGGTTAGGACAAGAAGTAGTCTCAAATCCATTCAGTCCCTGAAAACTGTGTGTATATATTAGGTTAAAGGTAAACTGCTCACATTTAAACCATCTCAAAAATAACGATGAACATATTATAGAGTTATACAAAAGTTATATAATCTTAAACAAAGCATAAAAGTAACAAATTACATCACAAAACAATCACAGCAGAATATATATTTTTCCGACAATGAATTCAAGGGTGGATTTTGTTGGTCTAGAAATGTTAGCCTTTACCACGGAAGAATACCAGATAATTGTCCACCTCTGAATAATGATTTTTTTTTTCTTATTTGATGGAGCAGAAGTGACAAATTCCGTGTATTTTTGTAAAAGTTATTGCTTGATCTTGGCTCTGTCACTGCTGTCAGAGCGTAGCCGGCCTTTTCTCAGAGAGAGAACAATGTTCTTCTGTAATGGCTTTGAACGTACTGCATGTCCAGTTGGTTTCAATATCCTCCCATCTGGGGTGCTTCGCCAGCATCTGTAGGAACCTTAGAGCCAGATGCTCCTCGGAGTTTGACAAATGTTCTGTGAAATGAGGACTGCCTGAGACCGCCTGTTCAGCTGTATCTGACTCTGGGATCATCTCAGCACAGAAACGCTGAAGATCATCCCCCCCAACCCTCTTCAGTATGCTCCTGCAGACAGATTCAAAGTTTCTGCATCTGTTTTGAAGTTTATGCAGCCATTTATGGGAAGGCAATTTATTTATCAAGTGAGCAAGGACAGCAATTATAATAATAATAATCATCATCATCATCACGTCATAAGTGCAACTGTTAGCATTGAGACTGTAACATTTCATAATAGCCAATTGTGACATCATACTCTCAGAATTGGCTATAAATATGTTATTTAATTATTTGTTATGGGCAGACATTTTGTTTCCTCCGCACTGCTCTAAATAGTGAATAATAACTTGAGTTGCATATGTTACATAATCGCTTTTGCAAGTGCCGTTCACACCCAGTACCCAAGCCCTCGGCTTCTGGCACATTCTGCTTTGCTGCATATTTTCGGCTCGCTCCCGGGAAAACACCTCTTTAAAAAGCGCAGTAACCACTGCTCAGGCACATTACATTCACATTCAGGCATTTAGCCGACGCTCTCATCCTCAGCGACGTGCGCAGCTCAGAGTTTCACACTCTGTCCATTCATACAGCTGGATGTTTATGAAGCAATTCAGGTTAAGTGCCTTGCTCAAGGGTTCAATGGTAGTGCCCCATCTGGGAGCTGAACTGGCAACCTCTGAGTTACGAGCCTTGCTCTGCGATCATTATCCCAGACGGTCCCCGACCTGCGATGACATTACGTTCCGATAAACCCATCAGAAGTAGGAAATGTAGTAAGTCGAAAACGTATTAAATACACCTGACCTACCGAACGTCATAGCCTCGCCTGGCCTACCTTAAACATGCTTTGAACAGTTACATTAGTCTACAGTTGGGCAAAATCATTACTACAAAGCTTTTTTATAATAAAGTGTTGAGTATATGATGTAATTCATTGAATACTGAACTAAAAGTGACGCTATCGCACCCATCGTAAATTCGAAAAGTCGGACCATCGTAACTCGGTGTATTACATTGGCATAGTTTTATTCTCCTGGGGCTAAAACTGGACTGCACTGACTGATAGCATTTGGTGGATAATGTTTTTTTTTTTTGATTGGTGGTTAACTCACAGACAAAGTTGACCACAGATGTTTCTGCTTTTCCCATGTTGAATTTGAGACACATGAACACAAGGTGTTGTTTAAAAAAAAAAAAAAGCCCAAAGCCGTGACGTGGCTGTGAGAGAGCAGAGATGGGGGGTGGCAGTGGCATTTGATACCTGTGTTCAGCGCTGTCTCTCGTACCTGATCTTGTGGAATCTTGTTCTGAAATATGCCGCGAGTTTGTGCTTGGTTTCCTGTGCAGTCTCAGTAAGCCTAATTATATTTCTGGCAGCTTGATGTTAATAGTGTTATAACCAACTATAACCAACAATTATCCGTGCAAAAGTTTTTTCTTTTTTAAATCAATATCATAATTAGGATCCTGCCTTTGCCTGAAAATAAGCCTTTGTGCCATTGTTTGTGAGTTGGAAGGGAATGAAACCAGGGGAGCTGTAACTTCCTTTGTCAAGAATGCTACAAAGTTTCAAAGTTCAAAGTTTCATTCATCCAGAATTGCCATTGTGTTCATTAATTGAATTAATTCAAAGCATAGCTGTGTAAGATCTGAGGAATGCTTTTGAAGTGAATAGCAGCAGTTTTTTTTTTCTTCTCAGACACCTTTTTTTTTCTAGAATGGTGATCCCATTACTTCAATGCAATGGCTAGAAGGACAGGGAAAGCTATCAAATGGAGGTGTTTATTTCCTACTCATAAATACCTGCTCTATGAAACGGAGTACTGCTGTCATGAGAGTAAGAAAGAGAATGAAGCTACTTGCACATCCAGACAGAGGACAGGGCAAATAGAGTATTCAGATGTGTTTGGTAATTAGTATGAAATGATAACAGTCAGGTCACCAGCTCTCAGTTTACAGTGCATCAAATTGCAGAGTGTTGCATATTAAATAAGAAATGCAGCAGTCCATTTGAGTTAAACATATTGAATTAAACACATGTTAATGTGCCAAATATGGAAATAAGGTGAAGATGTACGCAGTATTCAATTTAGCCGATGCTTTTATCGAGAGAGACTTACAAGGCTTGCATTTTAACACACTATGCGTTTATAAGGCTGAGGGGGGGGGAGGGGGGGGGGGATATCTTGCTCAAGGTTCTGATGGCAGTTCTCTGGCCAGGATTTGAACCTGCAGCCTCTGAGTTTCAAGAACAATATTAGCCATTATACGCATATGCTAGCAGGCTATTATTGCTTAATAGGGGCTGCCAATAGCATAGTGGATAACATGCTTGAGTAGGACCCAGAGTGTTGATGGTTCCAGCCACAATAAGATCAGTGCAAGCCCTGAGTGTGTATAGAGTGCAAGGTCTACAGTGCCCCTGGATGCGGTTGGTCCATGGTTAAGTTAGTCAGTTGTGAGTCACTCTTGATAAAAGCATCCACTGAATGCCTGTAATGTACCCAGTTAGATCTGAAATCATTGGTAATCTACTTGACTGAGTATGAAAATATATGTTGACCATGTCTCTTAACCAGCTGTGGGTGACTGGATTTCTGATTTGTGTAAGGATACTGACGTGACCTAAAGGTCACTACATGGGAAATCTGTCCTATGCCATCAGTGCCAAATATTCACAAAAACATCATGTCACCTGTCATATTTTTTCGGTTTAGCTGCCATTGCAGCACAGTTCTTGCAGTGCACTGATATTGGCTGTCTCCGGTGAGTGAGTCATGAGTGTTGGTGGATGTATTTTCCTGACAAAAAGAAAAAAGATGGAGGAAGAAGATGCATTGAGAGTCTGGTGAAGTTTGTGCAATGTTCACGGGAGGTACAGGTTTGCCCTGAGGGCGAGGATTTCCCTCCAGCCTGGAAAATGCGCTGCAGAACGGGTGCTGTGTCACAGCATGTATGCGGCCGCTGGCTTCCTTCTGCGGCAGGGCTGGTGCGTACGCTAGGTTTTAGCGTGTCACGTTTGGCTAAAGACTTCACGTGTTAAGTTTCCAGGACCAAAATTAGCTGCTGAGTGAAGAAACCACAGAAACGTGCAGGCGCTGTGACTCTCTGGGCCTGGAGCCGTGAACTGCTGGTCTATCAATAATTTAATTAATTAGTTATGAATACGTTTTAAATAATAACTTTTAAATAAGAAATGCACTTTGTGTTGTCGCTCTGGATAAGAGCGTCTGTTAAATGCCATAATATAATGTAATGTGATGTAAATATGTTGTTTAAAAGAGAAAACAAAAACAATCAAACATCCATAATTATAGCTATAAATACCTTGGCAGAAGAACAGGCCACGCTCAGTATTCAATGCAAGTTCAGTTTAGGGTTCAATAACATGTTAGGGCAGCATATACGGTATGAAAACCAAACTTTTTTCTCTCTCTTTTTTTTTTTTTTTTTTTTGTTTGTGGAGAAGGTGTCTTAAACAACTGTAACAACACAAAAGCCCTAAAGCCAAACTTGGCAGTTAATGTGTGTTGGCTTCTCGTTTTATGTATGGACTGTTATCGCGTAGTTCTCACCATTTTGCAGTGCACTCCAGGGTTGTATTTAGCATGTGGAACACTTCCACATGCAGCACGTCTGACCCATGAAAACCACTGTGCAAACTTACATATCACACATATAACCAAACATAAGAAATTCTGACATACAGAGCAGCCCAAGAATAATATACAGCATGTCTTAAAATTAAATCTGGATCGAATATCTGTGAAGTTATGGGGCATATTGACAGCACAGCGAATACGCTTCAGAAACGTTTTTTGGCACATCAAAAAGCGGTCTGTTGGCTGCTCTCACAATATGCAGACCGTTCCGTCACGCGAAACCAGCGAGTCTCTCTGAAACATGAAGGCTCGCGGCTGGCGTTTCTCACCAGACGTAATAGAGAAGTGATTTGCGGTAGAGGAAACTCCGCTGCAGTTTTCAGCTTATTTGTCGCGGCTAATTAGTTTGGGCTTCTCGCTTGCTTTCGGAGGCCAGAGTTTCCATCTCGCAAATTGACATGTTTGTCACAGTCACATTTAAAAAAAAAATCGTTTGGAGAATCAATGTTGTGCCATGTTTTTTTTTTTTTTTTTTTCTAAAAAAGTTTTCGACGTGCAGCTTGACTTTGTTATTGTAACACGATGCTGTTGGAAATTACATCATTCGTGTGTGCGCATGTATTTGTGTGTGTGTGTGTATACGCATACACACATGTACCTGTGTTTTATTTTAGTTAAGTATAAATCTGTACAAAGAGATCAGCTGTGACATTAATATTCCTTCAATAGATTGCCCTGATGTCTAAATTACCAACAAAGTGATACTTGACATCATACAAAGAGCAGCATGTCGCTAAGTATGACTGACATTCACATCATTCCTGAAGTTCCCTCTGGGAAATATAAACTTATTCCTTTCTATGTCACATCACTATTTTCTTGGCAGTTAAGCACTTCAGGCTCTCTGTGTGAGTGTGTGTATCTATTTCTGTTCCGTAACGTGTGTGCTTACGAGTTCGTGCCTGTGTGTGTGTGTGTGTGTGTGTGTGTGTGCATGTGCACTTATGTGCTTTTGTGTATTTGTGTTTGCATATGTGCATGGGTGTGTGTGTGTGTATGTGTGTGTCTATGTGCAAGCATGCATTTACATGTCCTGGTCAGTGTGTGAACATTAGAACTCTTTAAATGGGTGCTGGGTGGCTTTGTGGAAGGATAGTTTTCTTTTTTTTTTTTTTTACATATGGGTTGCCATTATTGGCAAATGATGTGTCCTCTGCTGACAATGTCACAGCTGAGTCTGCTGCACATCTGGCAACCAGCTGTGTGGGAATTAGGCACATTCCTAACCTGCCACTCTGCTCTCTCTCTCTCTCTCTCTCTCTCTCTCTCTCACTCTGTCTCACTCTGTCACTCTCTCTGTTTCTCTCTCTTTCTCTGCTTGGGTGTCCCACCAGAATGGGGCCGTGTTCCAGCAGTTTCACCACTCCCTGGGTTTTACTTTATTTACCGCTGCGGTTTTGTGTTTGTCAAGTCGTGGTTACCAGAGCTACAGATCAATATTTACATTCATTTATTACCAATTTAATTTACCACCACCATTTGTGTTCATCGGCCATAGTCACTAACCAACCACTCTTTTATTACCAGTTTTGATTTACTGATATTGTTTGTGTTTGTCAGCCATAGTAACCAACCATGTTTACTTTCAGTTATGACATCACAATGACTTTAGGGAGATTTATGAGGGCTCTATGTTGATGCAGAGGCAACAGAAAGATTCTAAATCCTCAGATACTGCATGTCACAAAGGCCCATTGCAGGCTCACTTTTCAGACTCATAACTATGACATCATAAATAAGAGCCTGACTAGATTCTCATTCCGATGTCATACAGCTCTCTGTATCCTCAGGGAAATATGCTTTTATAATAAACCAATGGTCAGTTACAAATTTTGACAAATTCCACAATGGAGAGGGTTCATGGAGTGATAAATTGCCAAAGCCAAACCAAATCAACCATCAGAAATCATTTGGCATCAGTGAAGAGTTAAAAAAGTTATCCAGAGACTGTGTCTGAAGTCTGAAGAGACATTGCCCATCATGAAAGATAACAAACTCTAAATGTTTCAGTTCAACATGGACTGTGTCTGTGCGTGAATGACAGAATGTTCTTGGCTCAGTGCATAATGTGGTGCCATGTGTTTTATGGGTCCAGTGACTGGCTCCCCTCCGTGGGTAGCCTGGCTGCCTTAGTGTTTGCGTGTTTGGTTGTGATTTGTTTACTGGAGGGTTGTTGGCAAAATGTGGGAAATGTCTAAGCCTGGTGGCTCTTATTTGGTCTCTCATCTGGTGTGGATAGCGTGTGGCAAACAACTTTTCTCTCCAGAGCCTTTCATTTGTACTTCACATTGTCAGTCTCTGGAAAACTTTGTTAAGTTTTAAGTTTTTTGAGGGGGGGGGGCATGGAAAATTTGGATAGGAGTCAACTGAAGATAGGGGAATTTTTAAGGAATGTTTGGGGGGAACAATCCCAGAAATCTGGCAAGACTGTCTAGCTGTCTGCATATCCTCACTGGTCAGACTCATAACTATGACATCATAAATGAATTTCATTGTAACATAAAACCAACCAACTCAAGAGATGCTTTTTTGTCTGAAAATCCAGTGGTCAGTTATGACCTCTTACTTACTTCTGACTCATAATCTCATGTAGGCAGGACTTCAATTTGAAGCAGCTGTTCGGAGGTGCTGCTTGTGTACCCTATAAATGTAGACAAAGGTAAAACTTTCTGGGCCAATCGAATCCACTCCTCCTAGCTCCGAGTGCACCAATAACCAATAACATCTTATGTCAAAAAAGATATGCTTCACCTGAGATGACATTGAGCAGACTAGTGCCTTCATCATTAGCTTTGAGTTCCCACCTTCCCCTGCATTTCCCAGAGCTCGCTCTTTCATTGTGTGCTTCATTAGCTCACTGCTACAAAACACATACATTGATGTGTGCAGGAGGTTTCTAACCCAACCCCTTCCCAAATAAATATGCCGCCTCAGGAGTGCTTGAACGAAGGTGCCCCCCCCCCCCCCCCCACCCCTGAAATTCCATCCCCCCTCAGGTTTCTGTAATGACAAGCAATGTCTCACAAATCTGTTTGCTGTAATGTTTGGCATCAATAATTGGGTAACAGAGAGGTTGTAGGACTGTAGCTTTTTACAAGATGGGATTACACCACGTGCTTTGTGTATGCAAGTGTTTTTTTTTTCAGTTTGGAAAATGCTTTTGGCTTAGTTTCACCCAATGAAATCCCACTGTAAATGTATGGTTGCTGTTCTGCCCTTCTCAGTAATTGCAGAAAGAGACTGTTAATGTCCTCTGCACCACCTTCCCCTGCTCTGTGTCCCCTTACAGCTGTTCCTCCCAGTGATGTCAGAGCAGACAGACCACAGGGCCTAAGTCGCCAAGGTAGCGATGATGTCACAGGCAGGCATGGGTTCCGCCCGCCCGGCTGGGGGTTGGCAGAGGACTTTCTGAACTCTCCCGTCTACACGCCGGAACTTCCTCCTGACATGCCACACACACAGGTAAGGGACCAAACGGCTTAACCCTCTACGGGAAATGGACCAATCAGCTGTCATTCATGGCTTGCCAGGAACCAATAAGCCATTACCTATAACTAAACTTGGCTCCTGCATGAAGACATTAATGAATTAATTTACCACAATACACTCCTCTGCCAGTGTCGGGATATACCATCATGGATCAGTAGGGTGTCGGTCATCACTAATGTATGTAGTGATGGTTGGAATGAGGCTTCCTATACACTGTTAGGTTTGTGTGTGTTGCCAGGGTGTTCTATACAGGACCAACAGTGTGGGGCACCGAGGGCAGAGGGAGGAGCTTGACGGCAGAGTGGCAGCTGGCAGTGAGATGGCCCCGCCCACACCCGCCTTCCCTGTCATTCCTCCAACACCCTATGGTAAGCACATTTATGAATGCATACATAAACAAAGACACGCATGCATACCCTATTACCCCGCACCCTACAGTAAGAGTCAACATCACAGATCTACATCCCAGACAGCAGTGTGCTTTCAGGTTTTTGTGAGCTACACCAGCTCACTCATAGATTACATCACTTCAGAACATTTCATGTGCGGACATGAGAACTGTCTCCAGCTGTCGCTCATGAACAGAATGTTGCTAATTAAAGTCCCAGATTACGTAAATGATCCAGCTGCTTTGATAATTAGGAGCAGGAGCTGCCATGAGATCCAGAGGCAGACATGGTCCCACTGGAGGGCAGCGGTTCACCCTGGCCCTGTGGAGAGGCCCAGCACTGCCCCCCAATTCCCTTCACATGCACGAAGACAACTGAAACAGTTAGTGTTTAGGGTGAGGGTTAGGCTTTAAGTAAATGTAATGAGCTTTTTCAATATGCCAGGAGCAACATGAGATTAAGGGTTGCACTGATTTTACCCTGTCTACATTACCTTACATTGTAGGCGTTTTGCAGACGCTCTTATCCATAGTAACTTGCAGCTCAAATTGTCTATACTGGGTCTTCAGCCAACAAGCATCCAGGTCCCAATCTGGCATCTTAGCATGCATGCGTGTGTGTGTGTATGTGTGCGTGTGTGTGTGTGTGTGTGTGTGTGTGTGTAAATGTGTGTGTATGTCAGTGTGTGTGTGTATGTGTGTGTGTGTACGTGTCCATGTGTGTATGTATGTGTGTGTGTGTGTACATAAGTTCACGTGCACACATGCCCTTGCATGCATATGCCTGTGCACACACACAAACCAAACAGGCCGATTTCATTGTCATGGGCATCTTGAAAGAGATGATGAATCTGGCACTCAAACAAATTACCGCCAGACAAACTCTCTGTGTTTATCGTGGCTGTTAATCAATGCTGTGGCCGGTGCCCAAACTGCAGCTTGAGATAAACTCATGACCTCCCTTTGAACCTCTCCCTTTTGTTCGACGTCAGAAACAGAGGAGGAGAAAAAAAAAGCGAAACAAACAGACGGCAGGCGTGTGGGATATGTAATCCAGATGACAGGACGAAGCGACGGAGCGTGTAAAATAGACGTTGACTGTCTGAAAGTCGCTCAAACCCATACTTTGTGAATGAAGCGTTGAGATGGTCCAGATAAGAGCCAATTGGTCGTTTCTAGCGATGGTTGAGACGGAGTTCCATGAGCCCCATCAGGATGGAACTACACTCAGCTGTCAGACGTTGATTTTTTTGAACCGGCCAATTTTTCTTTCCCTCTACACAGCCATTCTGATCATAAAATCAAAGATCCTCCCAAATTTTGCTTCAATGAGACCACACTCCCAAATCACTAGTTATTACAGCTATTCATAAGTTATTATATCTGTTTATCACAGTGGGCTCCATGGGGAGTTCCTGGAATCACAGTGATCAAAAATCTCATACATAATATCTTCATATTTCATATTTGGCTCAGTTTCATTCGACGTGGCTCTTTCAGCATGTCTGTGCACTGTAATATTGCAGAAGGAATTCATAGTTCAACAAGATGTAAACAGCTACATGCAAATACAATTTCCATCATAGAAACTGAAATGAACAGTAAAGAAAGATGAGTCATTTGAAGGAACCATATCTGAATCAAATGGTTATAACAGCATTTGTAATACCAGCAACTCTTTCTTTCTCTCTCTGTGTTTGACGACATCCCAGAGACACAGCAGAAAATCAGTGTACTACTTAAGAGAAGGTCCAGAATTTCCTTTTTATCCTTTTTATTAGTACACTAATCCCTGGAGACATGCATGTGCATATATGCGTGCATGTGCCTGTTCATATACATATTCATATGCTTTTGTGTGTGTGTGTGTGTGTGTGTGTGCGTAATGTGCGCGTAGCGCTGTCTGACTTGGGTTGTGTCTCTCTCTCTCCTCCCACAGTGAGAGACCTGTCTGAGTTTCCACTCGCCAGTGGCCTGGGCGGGGTCTGCAGGACAGAGCAAGGTAAGGCTGGCCCACACCCTCTCCGCAAGCGATTTCAATTTATATAACCTTTACGTAACCGGGAAGCTCCCTGGCAACACCTTCTATTCTCCAATAACCACTCGGCCTGATGGGTAAGAGAAGAAACAAGGAGCTTCCCGGGGAAGGTATAAAAACAAACAATTGAGGCAGGATGACAGATTATTAATGTAGGAAAAAATGAAGATGGTAATTTTAATTGGGGGTAAACCTTCTCTTCCTCAGCAAACACCTGGCTGGGGAAAGACTTTAGAGGAAGAATTAAAACAAACAATTAATCCAGTATGGCTTTATTAATGTAGGAAAATTAAACTAGCATAGTTAAATACACCCTTTCTTCTGCAATTAACACATGGCTTGTTGCTAAGAGGGAAAAACAAGAAGCACATTAAAGAAAGAATAATAACGTTCAATTAGCCATGTTGGTGTCTTATTTATTAATAAAAGAATACATTGGTAATAGTAGATATATACATTGATTGTGACATCACAGGCTGAGACAGACCTACTTCCTCCATTTTGTGCCGTTTGGAATCATGGGAGTTTTCTTTTTGGATATCCCTTGAGCATGCAATGTGTGATAGAATGTGAATGGGTTGAAGCATTGAATGATACTCATACTCCCCTAAAGAAACAGTGGTAGCATTACACTCTGTTCAGGCAGTAGTCCATGTCTGGGCAGAAAAAACCCTTGTACACAAACATGCGCAGACACACAAGCACATGCGCAGACACACTCAGAGACCATGGTTTTTCAGACCAGTAAAACCCCTATAAACAGGCAAACTGGTCTGGTGGGGAAAGCAGACGCACTGAAGCATTAGCAGAGGATGTCTTGTGCTACGGTATCTCCTGCCCAGTTGTAGATCAAAGACAGAGGATTATCTAGTCATGTCGAAAAAAAAAAACAATGAATTCAGGTTTATGTTACGATAGTGCTCAGGGTTTATTAGCGATGATTTGTAACTGCTCTAAAAGGTTATCAAATAGACTTCCTGTGCACAGTGTTCCATTTTCATTTTATGTGCTTCCAGGAGAGGAATTCTGAATTATGAGTGGTTGTTTTTTGGAGATGCTGAATTTCCTCCCACATAGAAACGGGCATCTATGCAACCACGCCTCTCACTTTGCAATTCAGATTTAATATTCATATCTGTGTAGAGCTCCAAAATCTAAACAGGTTTTCAGAGAGTTTGGGGAAAATTTGATTATTTCTACTATTCAAAATATGTCTTCCTAAAACAATTTTTGAAGGAAATATGTGATTCTGGAAGAGTCAAGTTATTTTCATCGTTACCATGTGAGTATGATGGCAGGGAAGCGTAATGTCTTGGCTGATATGCTTCTCTAGGTTCATAGTGGACAGATTAAGTGAGGAAACTCTCTCTCTTCCCGTGACATCTAACATGTGGTTTTGTAAGCAGCAGTAAAAAAAAAAAAAAAACACTACAGACCAATTGGTTAATGGCTAAAATCTTTTAAGATAAATTTAAAGTTTTGTGGATTAATTGTTTACTCTTGGCACATTTTGACTTCTGTTTCCACCAGTGACTATAGAACGGTCATATGTCCTGCAATTGTGTAATGTTTTTCTGCTTGCGTGCGTGGGACTAGCCAGCTAAACAGCTGTAAGGAAGCAGAATAATGCAGACCAGGGCTAGGTATTTTCAGCATACACACTTCCATGCCTATTTGCCCTGGGGGTTCTCACTCATGCATAGATGAATAGAGATGTAACTGCTTACACGTGTTACTAACGTCTTACTAAAGCACTTTGAATGCATGCTACAAGCCTCTATATTGTCCACTAACACTCTGCCCCGTGCCCATTGTTACCACGCCAACATGACATAATAGCAATTAAGAGTCCCCATTTCGCCCATTTCATTTAAAGTGACAGTACCTCACAAAAGGATTGCTACTGTAGCAAAGCAGTATGTGAGCGCTCTGTCTGTTAAGCATGATATCCTGGGTTTTTCATGGTGTGATGGATAGGGTGCATGTCCTTAGCTCTCCACTTCTCCAGTGCTGAGGCTGACATGTTACACTGGTGTCAGAGTGGGGTAATCCTTGTAGCTTTTGCAGGGTTCTACCTAAAAATGTTATAGTGGCACTGCACCAGAGTACCCTCTGTTCAGTTCCACAATGCAAAATTAGCCATGGCAACTGATTTAGCACCAAACATATGGGAAAACAAAAGCAAAACAAAAGGTATTTATGAATATTTATATCAAATGACAATAGAAATGGATTCAATGAACAATTCACACAGTGCAACAAAATCTTTCACATTACATCACATTACATTGCATCTGCCTTAGAAAGCTGGTGGACTTGATATTGTCAGGGAATCACTGAACCAGGTGTTCCAGCACATCCATGATAACAACCGTGCAATCCATCATGGAAGCGTAAAATCTGCTGTTGACTTATTCTGACCGGGTCCATTCGACCGTGTCTGGTCACCCCCATGCAAGTAGACTAATAGACAAAAGGGTATAGCGGCACACCCTGCCGGGTAACACAGCAGTTAAGAAAACATTTTATTTATTTTTTTTGCTTTTAACACTGTAGATTAAAAAAAGAGCTTTTGGTCATACCATCTGGAATTCATCAAATGACCAGCTCCTTTTTTAAGGAGGTGAATAGCGACTCAGTTCACCCTTAGAGAAATAACAGAACAAAAAAGACATCGATTGCAATTCATCAAAGTCACCACTTACACATTTTGGGTTTTCGGTCTTATTTTTCCTACGGTCCCACTAAGTTATTGCTCTGCCTCCGAGCTGTCAACAGGCGGCCTAAAAATAACCTTTGAGAAATGAGATATTTTTCAGGGCATATAGACATTTCCTGCTCACCAAAAAAAAAAAAAACCATAAGTGTATTTGCAGTGCACGCTGGAAATGTCCTTAGAAAAGAGATTCCCATATGAGCTGCGATGGATCAGTGCAAACTGCGGCACGTCAGGAAAGACAGCCTAAAGTAGGGGTTTCCCATACTCCCAGATTCGGCCCAGGGGTACCCCCTCCCCCAATGTGCACTGGGGGAGGGGTACCCCTCAGTTTAAGGCCCTCTTGTCTCATCCAGATGAGTATTCAGCTGATATATAACATCCTGTAGTCTCAACACTGCGTTGCTGCACAACATCCCAAGGCCGAAAATTGAGGTGCCTGTGAAACTTCTCGGATTTTCTCCCATGCTGCAGCATACATTTGTTGTATATATTACAGATATGACAGAGCTATTTATATATTACGAAATTTGTATGTTGCAGATGTGACGTAGCTATTCAGTGGGGAAATCATTGTAATTAGGACATAAGATTAGCTGGGGCAGGCTTTAAACAGTCGCTGAAAAATCAACATACATGAGGGTACTGTGTGACAGATACATGCTCCTATTCTGGGGGTTTTGTCTCTCCGGTAACACTGTGTTGTGCCTCTATGGTGTAAAACAGTCCCTGGCTCTCTGCTGTAGTTTTGCATTATATGCAGTAAAAAAAAGGCACTGGCTCTCTCCTGTAGTACTTTGTATGCTCTACAGAATGTAAAATAGTCACTGGTCCTCCTGTAGTACCATGTGTAGTCTGAAGGGTGTAAAATAGATTCTTGGGTGTGAGCAACAATGGGTGTGTTTGACCTTTGGCGTTTGACCTTTGGGCTGTCCTGTCTTGTTTGGAGGGCGGATACGGCGTGGGCGGGATAAGAGCGAGTGATTGTCCCCTGAATGGAAAACAGAGGCTTAAGCGATGAATGTGGGGTGTGACTCTGGAGTGCAGAGTCAACAGCAGAATCAACAGCCGTTTCAGTCGCTGTTTGCCGAGCAGACATCATTATCCCTGTGTGAGTTACAAAGCTTTCGCTGCATGTCATCCATTTATACAGCTGGACAAGTGCTGAGACCGCTTCAGTTCCTTGCTCATATTTTTTATTCATTCTTAAGTTTGCCCCTGTTTTTCTACCAGTTCTCTCTGTTTCTGTTGAAATGCCCAGTTTGCTCATTGGTGCAACCTCGTGTTTCAATTCAAAACAGCTCAGGCAAGCGTGTACTCTCTTCTGAAACATGCCTTAAGAAATGCTGTCTCATTTTATGCTGCAGTTCTTCAGTCAAGCTCGGACAGACATTAGTCATGGCGGTATGTCACAGTGCACGTAGATTGCAGGTGCCTGGTCTACCAGCAGGCGTCACTAGTGAGAAACGACCTCAACCAGGTGATGCTAACGGCTACCTATGTGCTGCCTTATACAGCCTCTGGCTACAGTCTGCACTGGCCTGGTCTGGATTTGATATCAGAGTCGGTCTCAGCTGGTAGAGTCTAACAGGACAGTGTACACAACAGCTCCTGTTCTGCAGACAGCTCTGTCCTCAGGGGGGTCGAACCTGCAACCTCCTCCTTCCTTTAACCGAAACCCCCCCTCCCCCCCTCCACTTCCCACACTGCTGAGAGACTCTCTGTGGTCATTAAAGATCTCATGCTGGAGTTTGATAAAGTAGTGGTGTTAACCCTGATGTCCTGGCCAAATCCCCACTGAAACTCACATTTCTCTACACCTGGCCATGTCATCACTCCCTGCATCTCATTGGCTGCACACTGTCACATGACCCCCTGCTTCCCTCTCTGACTCCCCTGCTCATCACTGCAGAAGAGAACTGAGTTCCATGTTGAACTACCTGGTTAAGTGATTAAAAAAAAAAAACAAAACAGTTGTGGGTTTGAACCTGCAACCTCCAGGCGCTGTTCCCATATAGCCGCCCCATGTGCTGCTCACTGGCTGTGCCCCAGGAAGACGAACGCTGTGTGGGATTGTCCCTGAGCCGTTTTTTCCATCTGGGCCCAGAATGGAGGCCCTTTTCTGTCTGTCTGCCTGCCACCATGCTGCATTAATGACATCATCAACATCGACCAGCTGTGGGCAGAGTTCTCTGCCCCGTGCGTCTGGAGACTGTTGCCCATGGTGCTTCATTAGGGAGTGTGGTGACAGGGCAGGAGGAGGAAGGGATGAAGGGGTGGAAAGAGAGAGAGAGAGAGAGAGAGAGAGGGAGAGGGAGCGAGGTCTGGCCCAGGGCAGTCTGTGGCTGTCTGCTG
This sequence comes from Albula glossodonta, assembly GCA_019788955.1. Classification (NCBI taxonomy): domain Eukaryota; kingdom Metazoa; phylum Chordata; class Actinopteri; order Albuliformes; family Albulidae; genus Albula; species Albula glossodonta. The sequence continues at coordinate 561,104 of JAFBMS010000173.1, read as the reverse complement.
AGGGGTACAGCACAAAGAGAGAGCGTGCAGAGGCTGCCAGCTTGACTCCCAGGCTTCAGCGGAGGAGCTGCTCATCTAACAGGACCTGAGAGCTTACTCAAGTTACTCACCACTTACTCACTGTCCTCAGTGGAGGTGTTGAGAATCTGAGGAGGACTCGAGGCTTGCTCACGATCTTCTGTGGAGACAGCTGAATTCCAGATAACGCTTTGGTTATGACCTCTTCTCTGGGTATGTGAACTCCACTAGGGAATAGGGGAGTAGGAGGGGGATTCTGTGTGTGTGTGTGTGCGTGTGTGAGTGTGAGTGCGTGTGTGTGCGTGTGTGTGAGTGTGTGAGTGTGTGTGTGTGTGTGAGTGTTAAAGGAAACAGATTAAAGATGTGCCGTATGTGTGTGTGTGCATGTGTGTGTGTGCGTGTGTGTGTGTGTTTGAGTGTGAGTGTGTGTGTGTGTGTGTGTGAGTGTGTGTGTGTGTAAAGGAAACAGATTAAAGATGTGCCGTATGTGTGTGTGTGTGTGTGTGTGTGTGTGTGTGCGTGTGTGTGTGGGTGTGTGAGGATGTGTGTGTGTGTGTGTGTGTGTGTGTGTGTGTGTGTGTGTGTGTGTGTGTGTGTGTGTGTGTGTGTGTGTGTGTGTTTGTGAGAGTGTTAAAGGAAACAGATTAAAGATGTGCGGTGTCCCGGCTCTCATAAACGGCAGTGATAAGTGGTCCCCACCAGAGGAAGCTGATGGGAGGTGATATTCCTCCAGGCCTGTGGTCCTCTGGAGCTCAGCGTGGGGGGGCCCGGGGGTGGCTGCGGCGTCCCTCTCAAGCCTGTCTGGATGCCTTGTTTGTTGTTTGGGTCGGTTTCCACGCTGAGGCCAGTCCATGGCTTACAGTTCCTGGTGCAGTTCAGCAGGATCTTTTAGGAGAGTTTTTAAAAAGCCCGTTTTGCTTTTTTTTTTTCTCCTCTTGTTTGTGTTTGGAATTATCGTGCTCGCTTGACCTGTTTTTCAGTCTCTGATGTGGAATACGTCTTCATTACACATTCAGAAAGTATTTTATTTAACTTTTTTATATTTGAGTAATTGAATTTTTCTCTCTGTTTTGGCAACCGTGTTTTGGATTCATTCAGGACTCTTTCTTCTCCTACAGATGAGGCAAACGCACTGAATCTTTTTAAGGATGATTTCGTGATTCTTTTTTTTCTCACTCAGGCGAGAACTTCTGGAGACATCTGCTCTATCACTGTTAGAACTGAGGAGTTTAACAGAACAAAATGTCTGCATGCATCCAAGTAGATCAAACCTTCACCTTAGACCTTCCTTCGATGACTATTTGTGATTGGTTACTTCCCGAAAAATGGGCGGGTTTATCTCTCTTAACAACACTACTTTTGAGCAGAGAGCTATAAGCTTGGTTTGTATATCATTTGCCCACTAGAGATAAAAAATCAGAATACATTAAATTAAAAAGTATAACAAAATATATTAAATAAAATATAAGAAAACAAAAAATATAAGAAAAATACTCAACTTTTGTTCAGATCAAGTGGTGTGATTTAAAAACCTGGACGGGAAGTGGATAAATGCATTTGGCAGGAAGTGGATAAACGCATTAGGCAGGAAGTGGATAAACGCATTAGGCAGGAAGTGGATAAACGCATTTGGCAAATTGTCCACAAAGAGGCTCTCTCACAGTCTCCCCTGGGCTGGTGTGCCTCGATGTGTGTGAGGTTATAATGTGTTAAAACATGCACATATCACGAACCTTGTTCTGCAATACCTGTTGTAAGTCATTAAGATGCAACAGGTAACATTAAAATACAGCCAGACTGAAATCAAAGCTGGCCTTCCACATGCCTGTAACATGCTGTACTGCGCGTCTCTGTTTGAGAGAAGCTGTGAATTTTCAGTAACTTGCTTAGAGATGAGCGTATGTTGTTTGAAGAGGAACAGGTTAGCATGGCTACGTTAGTTTAGCAGGTATCACAGCAGTGTGCCCTGGACAGTCTCCTCGGAGCCCAGAGCGAGTGAAGGGCTGCTGCGCCCATTTGAATCTCCCGTCCATCTGTGGCTTTTCCACTAACTCTCCACACTCACTTAAAACCGCCCTTTCTGGAGATTAGCTGAGACAGAGAGGCTGGAATCGGCGGTCGCTGGCGTTCCATGCGGGTGAATCGAGCCTTACCGCATGTTGATGTAATCAGGGTTTTCGGGAACCCCCTCTAATCCCCCCCCCAACCCCCCCAGAGCGCTCATTAGGCCCGGTCTCCTGGCCAGGCCGGGGCGTCGGTGGGGGCCATCTGGAACGCGTTGCGCACACGCTGTATTGTAGGAGTGCTGGAGGCGTTCGGCGCTGCTGGCAGTCCTTTTAGGAAACTTTAACGGGTGCGCAGGGGGTTGGTTGGAGCTGGGGAGGGGGGGGGGCACGCGCTCTGTTCCAAACGGGGTCCGAAAGGGAGGAGAGATCAGCTCGGTTCTGCAGAACGGTGATCTTTGTTCTGAATAATGTGAAAGGAAGGAGTTTGTACAGGGTTTGTGAAGGGCTGAGGAGGGAGGAGCATCTTACTTGGCTCTGAAGAGTCAAAACAGGAGAAGAGGTTCTTTGACTGTACCTTTTTCATTTGTATTATTTTGTTGGTTGATCTTCGTGTTTGTTTCTCTGGACTTCGGAGGGTGACTGACAATGGGGCTTGTGCTGTATTGCGTTGTATGAAGTAATGAGCTGCATGACAAACGACAGCTTGACTCATCCTGGTGTGTTGTAAGACTGTATATCAAATCTTGTGGTTTGAAAATGGTGTTGCACTTTGATCCAAGTCTGAAAATCGACATGTCAGAAAGTCTGAATAGTCGGCCCGTAAAAGTAGATTTTATTTTTACTCATTCCTACTTTTTTCCTGGCTGCCAGAGTGGGGTCAGCCACTCAGGGACAGTTCTCAGACACCTGTATTTGACAAAGACAGGGCACCATTACCAGCACGTCCACAGACATGTCTGTAGAAGCCTTCCAGGTTTACCCAAAGAGCCTGCGCTCCCCTGCAGACCCTGAGCTTGTCAGCAGTTTGTCTCCGAATACGCTCCTGGTGTTTTAATTACTTTTTATGGGCATTTTTCTGTGACGTACAGACCAAATGAGTTTCCCCCTTAGGGCTAATAAATTCAAAGTTAATCGCATCTGAATGAACATGTTTTTGCACAGTCTTTCGTTAGGGCCAGCTTCAACCTCCTCTCTTGTTCATGTTTATAACCCATACAGCATATGTTGGTTTTGAGTATGCTTTATAATAAAAAAAGACCACACTATAATGATTGGTAAATTGTGTAACTGAAAACCCAGATTTGTGTGTATCTGTGCCCTGGCGAAGCTCAATGTATATTTTAGTATCTCTTGCAGTCAAAAAACTGTTGCATTGTAATTGATGGTACATAGATCTGAAGCTATCATGGCAGCTATCACTCAAGGTAGTATGCGGTGTTTTGACTGTTGTGGCTTTATTTTTGAAACAGAGATTTAGAGTCCTTAATATGGTGCTATTGTTGTCACATACACACCAAGGGGGTACCAAAGGGGTATGAAGGGGTGGGAGGGGGGGGTCAAACTTTTGCCTACTGGAAAAAAAAAAAACATTTAAAAGTTACATGAAAATGAGGAGAATTGAATAGACTGCATCCTAACACACTTTGTGGTTGTTCATGTTTTCCACCACGGTTTTTCGGTTTTTTTTCTTCTTTCTTTTCAGAGTCACGGGGTTACATGGAGAGAGTGGCTCATGGGCCTGGGGCATCGGACGGGGGCCTGTACCGCCCAGGTGCGTCCGTCATGGCCGCCATCACCTGCCAGAGACAAACGGGGATGGTGCGTTCCATGTCCACGAGTGGCCCCCTACCGAGGAGTGACAGGTAACATCCTGCCAGCCGGAACACAACCTTCCTGCATGAGTTTTTAGGGGATTTGTCCACTTTCTTTACTTCCTCACACTGTGCTACACTGAAATAATTATGTGCAAAATTATTATATATTTATGATAAAATATACATATTGTTTTTGTTATTTACTTTTATATAAGCTGTTTTAAGGCAATTATTTGCAAAAAAATATATACAGTATATTAAAAACCCTAGAGACAGAAGGTGTTTTATATGGGTTCAGTGGTGGTTTGTGATTGGTAGGATATGATAGGTTTAGATGGGAGCACATCATTGGTTGAGTGTGATATTTCAGCATTGATGGAGGCATTTGATTGGTCTGGTTTTCCAGCGTCTCCTCCGGACATTCCTGGCAGGATGGGGGGGTCATGAGGCACCCTCTGAGCCGTCAGTCCTCCCTGGACTCCCGTCAGTCCCCCCCAGGGCCCGCCCCTCTCTGCCAGAGGCCCGACCGCTTTGGCTCCGGGTTCGATGAGCGCCCTGAGACGGGCCCGCCCCTCCCAGAGAAGAGACGCATTTCGGAGGGGGAGCGGTCGCTCGGGTTGGCCAGGTCGGTCTCTCCCTGCCTAAGTGGCTTCTCCAGCCCCCACAGTGGGAGCACGACCAGCATCCCTTTCCCCAACGTCCTGCCCGATGTCCCCTCACGCTGCCTGGACTCACCATCGCCCCTCCCAGGTAACTTACGGTACTGCACCGACAGTGTTACTGAGTGAGACGGGTCGGCCGTTGATGATGTCGTTGTTGAAATGGGACTAATTTCTGACTTTTTTTTGTACTATTCCAGACGTGCTTGCTTGTAAGCAGGCAACTGTGAAATTTGTTCAGGACACGTCAAAGTTTTGGTACAAGCCAGACATCTCAAGGGAACAAGGTGAATATTGTTGTCTATCTTTCCACAAAATGAAATTATTCCAGAAACAGTCTGAGAATTCAGCTAGAGTGGTATGATTAGACAGAATGGTCTTAGGAGTTTTAGAGGTTATATTAAACCAACAATATATGTATGGTAATGTTAATGATTAAAATTAATATTCAATATTTATTAATTCATTACAATTTACTAAAGGTTCCCCTTTCAAACATGAATGCTTAAATATAATTCAATACATTTTAAATATGACACAATACAATTAAAGGATACAGCATATATTCTTGGTGAGAAAACAAACATGCATCGTCCTGTTCTCTCCCCGAACCCCTCAGCCATCGCTGTACTGAAAGACAAGCAGCCTGGGTCGTTCATCGTCAGGGACAGCCACTCATTCCGGGGGGCCTATGGGCTGGCCATGAAAGTAGCCACGCCTCCCCCCTCTGTCCTGCAGCAGAGCAAGAAAGGTAGGCGTGGTCTCAGCTGGGGAGTTGGAGAGGGGATGGAAGGTGTGCGTATGTGTGTGGGGGGGTTATAGTGGGTGATATAATGGGGGAAGATTCCCCAGAATGTTCCGGAATTGTTTTCTTTCATGTTCTAGAATTGTTTTATGTCATGTTCCAGAGTGCTCTATGTTAGCTATAATGTTCTGTGGTCACTCTCCTGTCTCACCCTGCCTGTCTCTGATAGGTGGAGATCTGTCCAATGAGCTGGTCAGACATTTCCTGATTGAGTGCACACCCAAAGGAGTGAGGCTGAAGGGCTGTCCCAATGAACCCTACTTCGGTAAGACGGTGTGTGGTGTGAGTGGAAAGGGTGTGTATGCAGTGTGTGTGGGGGATGAGTGAGTGTGTGCTGTGTGTGTGTGTGTGTGCGTTCGAGCATGTGTGTGTGGTTGTTTGTGTCTGTTGCTTGGAGATTTTAGCTCTTACTTCAGCAGTCAACAGACCAAAGCTGTTTGCTCTCACTGGGGTGATGGTACATTGGTGCTGACTTGTGTAAGAAGCATGTTTGAAAGCACTGCTTATTCCCCATACTTGTGATGGGCTGCCACCTAGTGGATGTTTCTTTTTTGTCTTTCAACACTAGAAAGGACTGCTCTGAAGTACAAATCTGAATGCCTACAGAACATATGCCTTATGCTACATATACCTTTGCATATGAAGATCAGTGGCAATGTGTGTTTGAGTGTGTGTGTGTGTGTGTGTGTGTGTGTGTGCGCATGCATGTGTGTTTGTGTAACCCCAAGTTTGCAGGTTCATTTCCCAGGAAGGACACTGCTGTTGTTGCGTGGAAGTTAAAATCTCCAGCTGTAGAAGGATAGTGTGTAGAAATGAAAACTGGAAAACAGCATCGGTTAAATGCTTAAAGTGTGATTATAAAGATTGTGTGTGACTGTGTTGTAGGGAGCCTCACCGCTCTGGTGTGTCAGCATTCAATCACCCCTCTGGCCCTGCCCTGCAAGCTTATCATACCTGATACAGGTAAGTCCCTGCCCACCCCTACCCTCCTGTTCTGTTCATAAGTGTATCAGACCAAAATAGGGCGAGATGGGAAAAAAAAAACTTTACAGCCAGATTCAGAGGGTCACACAATTACAAGCATGTATATGTGTCTTCTCCTGAAGTATGTGTGTGTGCGTGTGTGTCCCTGTTCTAAAGTGTGTGTGCATCCCTGTTTCAGACCCACTGGAGGACCACAGAGAGTCTCCCACTCCAGCCTCCTCTAACTCTGCGGCCGAACTCCTCAAACAGGGAGCAGGTATGCCCCCCTCCCCATCTGACTTTTACACCAGACATCTCTGAGAGAAGAGCCTCTCTCTCTCCTCTAAAATGACACATTCTCTCTGTCTCTTTCATTCTTTGGAAGCTTTTCCCTTTGGAATTCATGTAATGGACAGAACGCTGTTTAGCCATGCTAACGGATAGCATGTTGTTTAGCTATGCTAATGGGTAGCAAGTTGCTAAGCCATGCTAAGGTTTAACCTTTTTTTGAGTTGTGCTGAAGGATAACTAACTATTGAGTCATGTTAGTGGATAGCAAGTTTCTGAATTGTGCTAAAAGATAGCAAGTTGTGAAGAAAAGCTAACTGATAGCATGTTGTTAAGTTATGAACTATACTAAAGGCTATCATGTCTTTGACTCAAGAAAAATGGCAAAGGATAGCATGTTCTGAGCTATGCTAATCAATAGCATGTCCTGAGCCATGAGTAATTCTAAAGGATAGCATTTTATTGAGCCATGTCCCATCCTCTACCCCAGCCTGTAACGTGTGGTTCCTTGGCTCCATGGAGATGGAGTCACTGACGGGGCACCAGGCCATCCAGAAAGCCACAACCGTCACCCTGAACATGGACCCGCCACCCACTTCCACCGTGGTCCACTTCAAAGTGTCCGCCCAGGGGATCACCCTCACAGACAACCAGAGGAAGTGAGCTGCCCACATCCACACTGCACAGAGACTTATGCATGGGGTGCACATAATGATGGAAACTCCAGATAAAACAAGGACTAAAAACACTGAATCAAAAACATAAAAATACACATCAGAGAAAAAGAAAGGAAATAAAATCCTTACCATACGGTGCAGCTGAAAGCACTTAGCAACAGAAAACAGCGCTGGGTTACATGTTACTGTCACAACAACAAACCAACGACTACAGTAAGGCTAACCCGAGAGGCCTTCCACTGCTACCATATTTTAAACAGACTTGGCTAAACCATGAGGCCTACTTCTACAGTTGACCCTCCAGCTTCGCAGGGGTTAGGGGCTCAGCCCCCCAGCGATGTGAAAAAACCATGTGAAAAATGTGTGTAAATTTATGGTATTAAACAATAAAATACATTCATATTATACATACAATTTATGCATTTATGACTTTTCATATTTTCTTTACTTTTTGTCTGCTACATGCATCGTCTGCAGTGCTACGCAGTTTCCCTCACAAGGCCGCAAAGCTCCCAAAAAATTCCCAATTAATTGTTTGATGCTGACTTGTGAAAAATCAAAGATGCAACGTGGAAAGCCGTGATGTGGGAGGGTCAACTGTACATGTGGTACACAGAAAGATGGAAACTCCAAATAAAAAAGTAACTAAAAGACATTTAAAAGGGGTTTAGTGTGTATCATATCTTTGCTCCACCTATTTTTTCCCAGAGGAACCACACTCCCAGCTGTTGTCAGATCGCACATTTTGCTAACGTAAGTCTAACTGTATGACTATTGTGCCTTTACAGACTGTTCTTCAGGAGACACTATGCAGTCAACACTGTGATCTTCTGTGCCTTGGACCCCCAAGAGAGGAAGTAAGTAAACCTTACATAACTGCTAAATGAGTAACATGGCATGAATAAACTAAAAAATGCTTTGCGAGAACAGAGGCTTTTGAGCCCTAGAGTCATCTGTAAATAATAAATAAAATAATAATAATTTTCTATTTTGTTTTGCTCATTTAGATGGATGAGAGACAGCAGCTCCTCTGCAAAGTAAGTAAACCTCTCTCTGCCTCTCTGTGTGTTGAGCTGCACACAGGAGGGGTCAGTGTTAGTCATGTTTTTGTGTGTCTTTTTTTTTGTTTGTTTTTATCAGAATCCAAGACCTGTGTTTCTTCTGTTTCTCAGAGCGGGAGTGTTGACTGAGGATAAATTTTTCATGTTTATATCTTATACTTTATCTACTTCTTTAAATAGTACATAACAGTCAGACATTAGAATCAGTTTTTAACATAATTATTTGTAGTGTAGGTAAAACTAAGTTAACTCAGAAAGCAGTGTGTATGCTTGCTTGTTTAGAACTCTGTGATTGTACCTCTAGTATTCCATCACAAAAAACTCACAAAATTTGGGTCCCCTCCAGGATTTTTGGCTTTGTGGCTCGAAAGTCTGGCAACGCCATGGATAACGTGTGTCACCTCTTCGCCGAGCACGACCCAGAACAGCCTGCCAGTGCCATCGTCAATTTCGTCTCCAAGGTGATGATCGGTTCTCATAAAAACAAGTAGATCCACCTTCCCCGCCCTCTGCTGGCAGAAACTGGAACTGCAGTGAGGGTCCATCCGGAGAACTCAGCTGAGAAACATGCGCAAGGTGCGGGTCGTGGAAGCTGTTACTTACGACTCCCGCCGAAAACAAAAGAAACGGCGTGTACCGCAGTGGAAATGTATCGACTAACGACATCGTCTTGAAATGACTTTGACTTTGGTCATGACTTTTCTTTGGTGCAGAGGGAATCCATAGCCATGCAAAATATGTATTATAGATATGTATTAAAGATAGAAAAAAATTACTGCTGGAAAGTCCCCGTTTTGCTTTTTTGAAATTTTACAGTATTTTGTTGACCTGCAGTCAAGGCGAGTTACAAAAGAATGAGGTCTCATTAACCCTGTCGCCTTAATGGAGACAGGTTAGGATAATGGTTAGGGAACAGATCTGCAGCCCAGACAAGCCCAGTGGTACATTCACCAAGGTACTTTACCTGAGTTGCTTCCAGAAAATATCCGGCTATATAAATGCTTTACACATATGTAAGGTCCATATAAAACAAACATAAGAACTAAGTACTGGATTTATTTCTCACATTAAGTTATATGCTATTTTATAACTTTTGTATGCTTGTAATATTTTAAAGGTATGGCCATGTACAGTATGAATGTCGCTTACAGCCTTGCTAGAGCCTTGCAATATTTTTATCAGATACTCCACATTGTATCTCGCCACTGGTAACAACAAACTCAAAACATGAGCACACACAAAGTATGCTGTGTGTGTGTGTGTGTGTGTGTGCATGAGATAGTTAAATATGGAATCATGTCACAAAAAGGGGTGGGGCTACAACTAGCTGTCAATCACTGACATTCAACCAATAAAAAGGTTTTACTTTTTAGAGCAAAACAGAGTTCTGATAACATATCATAGCTCCACCTATTGTGTGTGTGTGTGTGTGTGTGTGTGTGTGTGTGTGTGTGTGTGTGTGTGTGTGTGTGTGTGTGTGTGTGTGAGTGTGTGTGTGTGTGTGTGTGTGTGTGTGTGTGTGTGTGTGTGTGTGTGTGAGTGTGTGTGTGTGTGTGTGTGTGTGTGTGTGTGTGTGTGTGTGTGTGTGTGTGTGTGTGAGTGTGTGTGTGTGTGTGTGTAAAACATGCCGCCTTGTGTACATTTGTCATGAAAGCTGCTTTACGTCAATGCGCCTTTTGATTCTTTTTTGTAGGCACCTGCTGTGTCATGCAACTTTTTCTTGTGTAATTTCTTTTTTATTAAATGTTCTCCTTATGCTACTACATGTAAATGCATGCATTCTGTCTCATACCTAATGCATTTATGACATTTAGAGTTTATAGCTTTGTATGAATACACTTTTTAAGTAACGGTCAGGACTATTTTTATATTTGCATACCAAGTATTTTCAACGTTAGACAAAATATTAATATATTTTATAACTACAGTAAATTGTTTATCTTAAATAGTGAGCCTAAAATATTCTTATAGAAGAACCTGGCACAATTCGATATTCATATTTGTTTCGATATATTTTTTGCTCAACAACTGTTTTAGAATGCAAAATAAGTATTTTCCCACCATAAACTGTATTTCAGTATTAAATAGCTTTATACTGTCATATATCTTTTACAATACCTCTTTAAAATGTCATATTTGTCCAAAATATTTTTTTTCTCAAATTTCAGAGAATAACATTAATGTTGATGAATTCATTTAAACTGCTTACATTTTCCACGTCTTCTAAGGCCTTTCTTTCATGTAATTTGGATATTGGTTTATTTTATACATTGTTGTGACTGTTGTGACTTGCACGATGTAAGTTGTCTTTGAGATGTTCGGAACTATGTGGGATAACTGGACTTTAATGTTTCTTTAATGTTAAAGAAACAATCGCAATTCATATAAAATTATCCTTTGCCTGTATTTATTGTGCAATTACTATTTTTGTTCATTTTTTTCCTTATTAATTCAACCATTCCACTTGGTTTGTGAAGATCATGGGGTTGTACTTTTGTCTTGGGAAGAAGAAAAAAAATTCCAGTCAGCTCTGGTTTAAAAGAAATTGCTCTCTCTGCTCTGGATCCCCGTCAGCACATTCTCGGCGAATCTTCAAGGCCGTTGTCTTCATTTCTGTCTGCGGGACTATGAAATATTTTATTAAAGAACAACGAACATTCCATACGTTTTCTTTATGAGTATTGTGTATACTCGGCTGTCAATTATCATTACGGGCCGAATCCAGACCTTGGCTTCAGTGCATGTAACGTGCAACTCAACATTGCGAGAGAAAGAGAGAGATTTACGTGCAAAATGCACATAAGCGCAGGTCTGGATTCGGTCCCACGTGTCTTGTGAAATAAGTACCTGTAAAAACAAAAAAACCTTTTTGCCGTGTAAATTTATGCTGTATAGTTATTCTGTACCGCGGATATGTCAGTTATTTCTTAAATTTCAATAAAATTACATTATATCACATTTCTGTTGCTCTCTCTTTGATTGGTTATTTCTCATTAAGCACGGTTCCCACGCTCCACTTTACGACAACATGTAAAGCAGAAATCATTAGTTATAATATACTGAAAAAATCACACTGACCTTTTCGACAACTTCCCAAAATGTTTTAAAATGTTATGTTGTCAGGTGGGATTTCATATTTTTCAACCAGCTCCCTCTAGCTGATTACTAGATAACTGCATGCTACATATTCATGGTAAATGTTGTCACTGTGTTAAGGCGTTCTATGACTGTCCCTCTGTGCTTCCGCACTCGCTAAGAGTACTACACAATTACCAGGTTGGACCAGCAGATGGCGTTATGTAGTCATTTTAGAAAACGGGTAACGTCGGTGTTGGCAGTTTATCTGTTTTCTGTCCCAGTATCTTGCGAAATATGAAGTAACAATATTTCGTGTGAATATGATACGGAGCTGACTAAAATATATAGTAATAAAATACTAAATAGCCAAGTTATCAAAACAAAACGAAAAAAAAGAAATGCTGTGTAAACGCTTGTTACTGTTTATCATGCCAAAGAACTTGGAAAAGAGTTTGCTTAAATTTCATAGACGCGAAGTAACAGCGAAATTGAAAGAAAATAAAAAGACAGACTGACGCCAGATATGAATCCACATTCCATTTCATGATATATTGTAATATAGTTTATGAATTTTCATAAAGAATGTTGGCCTATCTGCTCCAGGATCTATGATTTTAGAAATACCTAACAGACTGGGACTGAATGTGCTTGCGGAAGAATGAATACATTCTTAAAGATAAGGTTACCACACGCCCCATCTCCCCCAGACACGTCCCCTTGTACGGTCCTGAAATGTCCGCTTGGCTTGGTTTTTTTTTGTATGGCCAAAAATGTACGGGTTGGAAAATGTGCCCCGCCTACTTCCGCTCGACCACCTGAGCCCTCTTCTTGTGTTTCAGTACGGCGAGCCTATTTAAACTGCAAGAAGTCGAGAGGTTACATCCTATGTACTGTTCTAAAGTATAGAGTTTGCTCAGCGACGCAGACAAAGTTACACAATTATTAGCGAGACAGGGATACAGAAAGGGACACACACACACACACTCATATGCACACGCACTTGCACACGCACACACACACACACACACTGACAAACACAGAGTCACACAAACACACACACACACACACAAATACATACTCACTCTGACAAACACAGTCACACAAACACACACACATACACACACATATATATGCATACGCACTCGCACATGCACATGCATGCACACACATATATACACGCACACATGCATGCACGCACACACACACACACACACACGTACATGCATGCACACACGCACACGCACACACACACACACACACACACACCCCTCAGCTTATAGATGGTAAAAGGTAAAAAGTCGCTGCTCCCCCGGGCGTGTCGGAGCACGCTCCTCACTCTGATTTTCAGCGGTGAGCAGTGAGGTGTGTGTGCGTCTATACACACTGAAAACTCTTGACAGCTTTTACAAACTTAAATTCAGGCAATAGCTCTTGCTTTTGTGACTTTAAAATGTATTTTCTTACCCAACCTTTTCACCACCAAAATTACTTACACTGTTATTCAGACCAACATGGATATTTACACTAGCAATGTCAGTTAACTACCCTGCTCAAAAGTCCATCAGCAGTGTCCTACCTGGGGATGAAATCCACTGCCTCTGAGGTGGAAGCCTGCCACTTGCCGTTGTGTTTTTTGTTGCTGAGTCAGGCATTTGTGAGTCCATGTGATTTTACACTGGTGGGTTTGGGGGGGGGGGGGGGGGGGGGGGGGGGGGGGGGAGGGGGGGAGGGGGGGGGGGGGGGGGGGGGGGGGGGGGGGGGGGGGGGGGGGGGGGGGGGGGGGGGTCAGCCCCGGCCCCAAACGCACCCCCAGCCCTCAACAGCTGGCGATCAGTGAACACAGCATCCCCGTGGGGCAGACAGGAAGGAAGTGGGCGGTACAGGTTTGGGAAGGGCACGAGGAGCAGCCTGTGGGGTGTGTCTCGCCCTCCCCCGACCCACCCCCAAAACTTAATGAGTCCGGACATCCGGAAAGGGACCAGGGAAACTCCGAGGCAACGGTGATGACCAGGCTTTTTTTTTTGGGGGTGGGGGGGGGGGATCTATCCTGTAGCATTCCCGGAATGTTGGGACATGATTATAGGGGACAATGACATGCTTATCCAAGATTTACGATCCCGCGTCAACTTCTGCTGAAAGGAAGGTGCGGCCTTCAAGAACTATGGAACTGTTCCACCAGGTGAGACTGACACTGGACATATATCATTCTGCTGAGTTACATAAGCACTGTTTTTATGCAATGATGTGTGTGTGTGTGTGTGTGTGTGTGTGTGTGTGTGTGCGTGCATGTGCCTGCCGTTGTTAATGTCTATGCGTGTGTGGATGAGTGTGACCATGTGATGTGCGAGTGAATATTTGTGTGTGTCTGTGTGTGTGCAGTGATGAGAGTCAGATCAGGGCAGCCCTCCCAAACAGCGTTCACCTTAGACAGCCCCAAAATGGTGACACACAGTGAGAGAGATAGATGGAGAGAGAGATAGAGGCAGAAAGAGAGAGAGAGAGAGAGAGAGAGTGAGAGGTAGGGAGAGTGTGTGAGGGAAAGAGAGTGTTAGAGAGCCGGCACACCCGGGAGTCCTACTCTTTCCAGTTACCCACAAGTTCAGGCCAGGCCGATCGGCCGCTGTTCTTTTCATCTTCTATTTTTAACATTCATTTGTTTCTTTAGTTCAGAGACACAAAAGAGCCTCTGATGTCTAACGAGGGGGCTGGCCTTTGCTTTTTTTCTGCTCCCCTTTCTCGGAAAATTGTCATTTAAATCCACCCTCTAGTGTACCCTAACCCTGGACCACTCTGACTTAGCGCATAAAAACTCCACCCTCAAAAAAGGCAGTGGCATAGATTCAGTCTAACGCAATTAGTTCATTTTAGGACATATGGTATTCAATCAGAATTCATTTCAGTCCCTCTACAGGCCCAGGAATTCAATCAATTCAGACTTCATGATATCATTTGTTATTTGTTTTCAGCAAAGACAAGTATGCATGTCTTTAATATGTTGCATGGCCTTGGCCTTGCGTATACTCGAAAAAAGAGACTCAAGTCTGTTCTAATTGAATTGCATACAGACGTAGAGAGACTAAATGTGGTTGACTGAATTTGTTTTCACCTGCTAAATTTGACTCAGGACCAATTCAAGTTTGGATGCATGAGAAATTGCAACTTCTGAGTGACACACAATCATATGGCAGAGTCCAAAACAGGACAACGTGCAAAGCAATATATTTTTTTGTAAAATCAGATGATGTAGGAGTGTGTGATCAGATCTCTACAGACAGTCCATCTCTCCAGGACTGGAAATGAAGACCACTGGCTTACATGTGCTGCAGACTGTGTTCAAAGTTCTGACTCGGGGGCCAACCCAAACCATAACCCTGGACAGCTGCAGGATTGACTGGTTTTTAATCAGCGGATCAATTCAAACCTCAGACACCAGGTGACGTGAATCAGCTTCATACTCAGCTGTGTTAATTGATCAAGCAGGTTTTGAGCAGCAGCACAAACCTGACAGGCCACCCTCGTGCTAACGTGCTAACAGGGTCTTTCATGCGGAAAGGCTAATGCACATCTGACACTCGCCATTGTTTTGAATGGAGGGAGAGAACAGCAGCAGCACAAACCTGACAGGACTGGAGCTCTTGGCCGCCCTCGTGCTAACGTGCTAACAGGGTTCATTGTTTTGAATGGAGAGAGAGCAGCGGCGAGGCGCACAAGCAGCACGTAAGGACGAGTTACATGCCAAAATTCAGTTCATTTAAACTGCTCATCATCATGCTTCATTACCCCAGCATGCCAGACCGGTCGTCACTTTAAGGGAATCTGTCAGTATCATTAAGCAGCTGTGTGTCATGGAGCCATTGAGAAACCTGCTAACTGTGCGACCTCAGAGACTCCGACGAGAGTCGAGACCGCCCACCTTCGCTCGAGCAAACGGCAGTCCCTTTGAGCTTACCTGTCCTTGCGGAAAGTTGAACTATTTATTATTTTTTTTTTTTTGCAGTGCGTGTGCTTTTTTGCCGTGTGAAAGAGATCCAGGAGATGTGCTGTCTCTCTCTGGCTTAAGGGTTGTACCGTGTGAAGGCCTACGTGCCAGAAGCCGTATACGCTGGGAGTCACCTGACACCTGTCTCCACCTGCCCGCCCCTCGGGCAGCAGTCACAGCCGTCTCTCGCGCCTGACGCCGTGGCTTAAGTACTGCTGATCCCCACACCTGAGGAAACCTGCACGTCGTCCCCTGGCGCTTTGACAAATGGAGCTGAGCGTCGAAGATTATGTTTGCATTCAGCCGTTCAGTAGAAGACCCCTGCCTTGCTGACAAACAAAGCCCCATGGTGGTACATTTATTTACACTGGAGATTATGCATTGTTGCATTATATTTGCATTTTATCATTTTTTTAGATGCAGATGCGTTTACCCAAATGCTAACTCGGTTCTTTTATGCAGCTGGATATTTTAATGAAAGGGTTCGGGTAAAACATCTTGCTCAGGGGTACAATGGCAGAGCCTCACCTGGGAATTGAACCCTCAGTCTCTGAGAAACAGGCTTGGCTACTATTCTACCCTGCCACCCCAAACTCAGCTCCACCCCACACCTCTTCCACATACAGGGGAAGCGTGTACCAATGTTCTGCTCCCTTTGTCCTAAAACACTGATTTCACACTAAACCAGTGGTGTTAAAGTTATTTCATTGAAAGCTACATTGCTTATACAGGAATTGGCTTAGTAAAAGATTAGACTCATTACTCTCTAGTGACCTCTCCTGGCCATCCAGGTACCTGCAGGTCTGTGAACTGATCATATTTTGACTGAACATTTCCCCGACAGTGTAGGTAATAAGAGATTGCTGTCGCATCTGAAGTGTGAAGAAATAACAAGGCCTAACAAGGGCTTATTACATCAGCCAAATCATGTAGGTGGAGAAAAAGGAGGGGAAAGAGGCAGGGTAAAGTGATTTGATTCCCAAACATGATGACATGCTGTTGACAGAAGATCTTTGTGGTCTGGAAAATTGGAGTCTATGATTGTTATGGGAACATGAGTCACCTGTTGTTACAGGGGTCAATCAGTTACTGACTCACTAACTCATTTAACGACTGATTGAGCAACACACAATTTCTTTGCTAACTGACTCACTCATTAACTCTAACTCACTTGTTAGATCGAACTCACTGATCTAACTCACTTGTCGGTTCACTGACTCATTCCCTCACGCACACTGTTATTTCAGGAGTTGATTATTTGCTGACTGAAAGGGTGATTCGATAACTGACTTGCTGACTCATTAACTCACTCAGAGAGATGAGTAAGAGGTAAGGGTAGGAATTGCTGGTGCACCCGTATTGCTTGCTGTGTCAGAATCGGAGTGACTCACCAGGGGAGCCACGAGCGGAGTCTTAGGCAGTGCGTTTCGGGCAGCGCGTCAGGCGTCCGGATTAGGGACAGATCTGTGTGGATTAGGGACCGCCAAGCCCCTGTGGAATGCAGTATTGTTCTGCTGCAGGTCGCATGATCACTGGGAGCTTCGCTGCCCTCACCCCACACACACACACACTCACACACTCACACACACTCACACACTCACACACACACACACACACACACACACACACACACACTCACATGCACACACACATGCATATACTGAGGACACACACGCATACACTGAGGACATACACATACACACACACACACACACACACACTGAGGAAACGCACATACACATACGTCCACACTCTGAGGACACACACACACACAGAAGAAACAGACATACACACTGAGGATGCACACAAAAAAACTACATAGTCTGACAGTTACATAGTCTGCAGCCTGGTATGGCACTGTTCCAGTGTGCTCCAATTGGTGGTTGACATAATATGTTTCAGAGGAGAGTTCATTCTTGTCTAATAACTGGAGCTTTTGCTTTTGAAGCAGCTTGAGAAAGGGATTTGTCTCTAAAAATTGTGAGAAAGATGCTTTAGAAAAAAAAAAAAAAAGTCAAAATGGTCCAAACTCAGCATGCAACCATATCAAAACTATATTCCCACAGTTTCATCCAGGTGCAATTTGACATTTACCTGGTTGCCATGGTAACATTCCAAACTGCTATAAAATTAGCTTTGACCTGACACATACATTCCAATCACTGACGCACCATTTATCCTGTATAATATGGTCCTCTTGTAATCACAAGTTTGGACATTCAAAATAGAGCCCAAAAAATCCTCTGTATATTTGACTTTTTGCCCAGTGTATTTGTTTTTTTTTTCCTGATGGAGAAAAAATGTGTTCCCTAATTGGCCAGGGAGAGGAATGGCTGTCTCTGATTGGATGGAAGGCACAGAGAGTTTATCTTAGGACAGGGCTGCAGTCAGACTGTTCATTATTTCCTCGAGCTGCTCTGTCCAGGAGCGCGGGAATCGTTAAAAGCCCAACTGACCCCAAAGCCAGGCAAAGCTGAGGGCTTCTTTCCAACAGCACACAGATTTCACTGTGCGCCAAATATTTCCAAGACAGTAACAAATCTGAGCTGTAGATACATGTTTTGTTTCAGATTACATGAATCTAGGGTTCTGTTTTATTATTTTTACTTATAATTCTGTGAAACTTTTATTTAACTAGGCTGGTCACCTGAGAGTTCTGTCCTCTTTTTCTAGTAATGTAATTTAACAGAACTTCAAAATCTGTATGTTGGGGAAAAATTATTTATTGGAAAGCATGAAACTGAAACACTGTCAAACTAAAAAATGATGAACTTATATATTTAAAGTGTTTATCTATCAATGTAAATATACTCTAAGCATGCCCCTATACATTCACACATGCAGTACACTCAGAAAGGTTTTGCCCTCTGACCAACAGTCATTAGAGGAATGGGCTTCACACACCTTTATGCCAGCTCTTCACCAATAGGGGGTGCATGTAAGCAACAGGAAGTAAACAATACAGAATCACATGGTAAGATATATAATAAATGATCCATGATTTATTCAGCTCCAACAAGGGCCTTTGCCACTGTCGATTCAATGGTGAACTACAAATCCCAGCATCCCCTGCACCAAATTCCATTCACTAAGTCCCCTGTGCTTTTTTTTTTACACACACGGTTATGCAGGGTTTATTTTGTTACAGTAGTATTATGTTCCCTGTAAATTGGAGGGAGGAAAAGGTGCCCTGAAATGACCGCAAGAATGCAGGGGAGTCATGGGTTTTTTTTTTTTGCGCTCCGCCCCTGACTTCAGACGCCCGCTCTCTCAACATCCTGTAATAGGACCTGGCCCAGGAGGACACAGGAGTTTACTCAGGAGCCCGGCCCACAGTAATGGGGAGAAACTAATTCCCCAGGTGAATGCATGCGCAGAGGACAAAAGCCTGCTTCTGCTGTTCTGTATATGGAAAAGGGGACATAAGGACACGCTCACAGTTACGCCACACGCACAACCATACACACAGAGCTAAATGCACATTTATATGAACTCACAGCTATGCACGCACACATCCGAAGTTACACACACACACAAACACACACACACACACACACACACAAGTACATACAGTCACACACACAGTTATGCACACACACAGCTATACAGGCATATACAAACACACACAGTTACACACACATACACACAGTTACACAGTTCGTTATGCATATATGCATTTACAAACATGCATGCCATAATGCACACAAACAGAAACTTTGATACACACACACACACAGTTAAAAACATATATAGCCATTTACAAACACACAGTTATGCACATGAACACATAGTTCAACACACACACACACACACACGTTCCATGGGGCTCGGCCTGGTCCTCACAAACCTGGCTGTCACCTTAGCCTCCTGGGAGTTTGGGCGCACACAGAACAGTGGCGTTCGCACCTGGAACCTGAGATACTCAGTCCAACAAAAGCCCCTCCAATCTGGGAATGGCGCCTCATTGACACTCATTCTCAATATGGCCTAAGCAGTCTCCTGTGTTTGCCGATGTCCCGTGTTTTTCTCTGCCACTCCTGGGGCCTCTTTGTTTATCGCAGTTTTACTGCCACTTCACTCGAGATCAGTTCAGCCTGCTTTAACACATGTTTTTAAGAATTTTATGTCTTCCTTCCTTGTAGCGTTCTCTGAAGAAACAGTCCGGTGCTTGTTTGGCTCATCGCCACTTGCTTTTTCATTTAATTTTTTATCAGCCTAATGCATAGTTTGGATTGTGCAACCACACTTTCACCAATTACGAACCCACTGGTTGACCATTCAGTTAATTATAAAAATGTAACCTCTTCAAAAGAATCTGTTTGCGATATTGCAAAACAAGGAAACACAATCATCAGTTTATCTGACTAAAATTCTTGGAATGTGAAAAGTTACATTTTTTCATGGCAGGCCAAACTATTTCTGTGCTTGAGTGCGGCCTCTGAGGTTGGATTTAGGCTGTTAACAACTGCTGAGAGATTAAAAAACACATAATTAAGAACAATCAACAGCCTGTTACAGTTTAGGGGTTGCAACTGTGGTCGGAAAGTAATCAGCATACACAGTATTTTTTAATTCACTGAGGGATTTAAAAAAATGTTATTCCATTTTCACTCGCACAAAGTTTCAGACCCTGATCAACTAATGTGCCCAATGGCACCAAATTTGGGCACATCTTAGCTGATAAACCAGTTGTCGGGTCCGTTAATGCTTCCAGTCAATGATGATTGGATAGAGAACAATTTAAAGTGTGGCGCCGCCCCTTTGGTGGACATGATGATCATTCCATGCTCATCCTATAACACTGTCAAGCCTCTTTTGAATAATAATAATAATAACAATAATAATAATAATAATAATAATAATAAAAACTTCAGAATATTTCTGAAAGCATTACTGCTGACAATCTATACCACATTCTCAACTCTTTACACTTTAAAGTGCATGATTTACTTTGTTTTCATAATAATTATCGAAGTGTTTTGTTGTAAAATATGTTTGCAGAAATATATATGAACAGGCATGTGAACTTTGACCCATATATTATTACAAGAAGTTATGCTTTTATTTAGCATATTTCACAGACAGCCTTTCAGGAGGAAAGAAGCATGAATAGTTATGGCTAACATAACTGTCTACTTTTGACAGCTCACATGACTGCTGGCACCACCCCAGGTAGTAAAATATTTCTATGTTTTGGAATTACCAATAAACAGTCTTTTTTTTTGTTACTGCACATATAATTAGAAACTGTCAAGGTTCTCCAAGAAAATGGGTCCGCATGCTTTTCTTTATTATGTCAAACGGTTTGAAAACCCCCTCTGTCAGCGACTTTACTAGGATCAGGAATTTCACAGGTTGTCTCGGTCGAAGGGCTTTTGTGTAGACTGCGGGTGTATGAAGCACATGTACAATAATATCCTGTGTACATAAAAAAGAACATTCTTCACACTCCCTTTTATTGAGCGCCCCGTCCCACGGGGCGAATTCCTCCACCGGCCCCGCCGCCCGGCGCTCTGCTACCCACATTCCAACCGCATCGATCTCTTTCCTCCGACATCCAGAAAATGTGCAGGCAGTTAAAAGACTTCCTGAACAACGAAAAAAATCAGTGGCTATTTCCAATCATAAGACACGAATGTTTGAAATTCCACGTCGGCGAAGCGTGGCCTCCTGCACTGCCTATCCCGAACCGGGGGCTAGCGGGCTAGTGCAGAGAGCATTTAAGTGCACATGAGCCGGCGGCCGCGTACCCCGCGCTTTGTTTCTCCTTCAGCCCTCGTGCTGCTTTTATCTTCTTTTTTTAGGCCTCAGGGTGGTGAAGCGGATGCTGGATTGCGAGGGAATCGCGCAGGTGTAATTACACGGGAATCTCCGCACAGATGTGGGGAATGCTTTTTCCTTGCTTTCCACACACACACACACACACACACACACCCCACACTCACACACCCACACACCCACACACACACACACACACACACACACACACACTCAGGTATCACATACATTTGCATATAGGCTACACTCACACATACACATTCACAGATACAAGGATATGCATGCACACGCATACACACACAACAGGACACTCATGGAAATATTCACACAATGTTTCTCTCACATTAACATAATCCTGAAATACCAGTAAATACAAGCACCCTAACACACACACATACACACACATCTCAGTGCAGGAAGGACTTCCTCTGTGGGGGAAATCGTGACAAAGTGCCCTCTAGGGTGACCTTCCAGTGGAGAAAACCTGGCATTGCGCCCTCTCAGTGCTCCTGCATGGTGGACATACTCTTTTTTTTCTTTTCGCCCCTGCCTCTCCGACAGCCTGAGAACACCACTGAGCTTGAGTGTGACTGTGAGAACTGACGTGTGATTGGCCAATACTGTGCACTATTGGTGAGGAAAACTGGACCCAATACTTACTAGTGTAACTGTGCTGCTGAAACAAAACACCAACTGGCAGAAAACCTTTCCAATGTGCAGTCCTTTTTTTCCATGTATTTCTTCAATTACACTCTTAGAAAAAATAAGGTTCAATACGGGTTCTTTGTTTGTCCAGCTGGAGGAACCCTTCAGAGTTCTTCACTGACATAAACGTTGGTCAAGGGTTCTCCGCTGAACCTGATTCTTAGGGTTACATAAAAGGTATGAATATCTGAGATGAACCTTTCAGGGTTCCCCAAGCGGGACAAATAGAGAACCTTTAAAGGTGCCAGAAAGCACTTTACTTTGTTTAGTTTGCTAGAGAGAACTTTTTTCTTCCAAGAGTGTGAGGAACATTTTCAATTCAATTCAGTTAAATTCAGTTCAGTGTTATTTATTTTGAGCTTTTTGCCACATTCGCTGTAAAAAGATGTCAGCAATATATGTGCTTTGAACATATTATATATCACTGCTTTATGGATGTGTGCTACTTATGAAATTGGCATATTGCTCCGTGTAATAATAAATACAACATCTGAAAATCATTCTGCAACTTCACATCAATTAATCAGACTTTATTTATATAGCGCCTTTTGGGCTGGGTTGCAATACACGGTGCTTAACAACACAATAAAACACAACAATAACATGCCTCTGAGTCCATGTCCACCAGATGTGGGAAATGTCTATGATATGTCTGTGATATTCAGATAGATCCAGTCAGAATCTATGTCTGAAAGTTCAATTTGGTGTACTTTCACTCAGGTTATTGCGCATATAACTGTCTGATTTTCAACAATGCTTTCCAGCACCTTTAAAGGTCATTTATGTGTCCTGCAGGGAGAACCCGTAAAGATTCATCTTAGATACAGATATCTTTAAGGGGTTCTTTATATAACCCTCAGAATCAGGTTCTACAGGTTCCCCTAGCAGGACAAGCCAAGAACCCTTTAGGAGCCTTTTTTTATATGAGTGAGGTTGAAACTACAAAATTAGCTTCAGAGACATTGTCCTCCCAAGATATACTTGGATATTACCCATTCTCACCTCTTGCATAGTGCCTCCCAGCGGCAGGAGAACATCCATTAAAACCACTGGGCTGACTGTGTTCTCTCTGCACTAATACTGAGTGACGGCTTTTGGGAAATGACCTTAGCTATCAAAATAGTTTTCAGGCCTGATTTGAACTCTTTCATGCCTCCACCCCATGCAAGACACAGACACACAGACACACACATACACACACACACACACCCACACACACACACACACACACACACACACACACACACACACACACACACACACACACACACACACACACACACACACACACACACACACACACACACACACACACACACACACACACACACACACACACACACACACACACACACACACACACACACACACACACACACACACAAACACACACACACACACCCACTCACACACACACACACACACACACACACACACACACACACGCACATGCACACACACAAACACATACACACACACATACTCACACACACACACACCCACTCACAAACAAACACATGCACAAGCGATGACATCATCATCTCAGGTCCCCTAAATCCGCTTACAAACAAGAGGTGGTGACGTCGGCATGGAGGCCGTGGGAAAACTCGTTCTCACGTAGATTCTGCATCTGATCCTATGGAAGGGGGTTACCAGAGGAGCTCAGGTTTCACATGACACTGTTTCATAAGCTGGGTGTGTGTGTGCGTGTGTGTGTGTGTGTGTGTGTGTGTGTGCACGTGTGTGTGTGCGTATGTTTGTGTGAGTGTGTATGTGTGTGCATGTGTGTGTGTGTGTGTTTGTGTGAGTGCGTGTGTGTGTGTGTGTGAGTGTGTGTGTGTGTGAGTATGTGTGTGAGTGAGTGTGTGTGAGTGTGTGAGTGCACGTGTGTCCTTTTACTTATTTCATAAGCTGGGATTGTGAGTGAGAGTATGTGCGTGTGTGTGTGTGTATGTGTATAAGTATGTCTGTGTATGTATGTGTGTGTATGCATGTGAGTGTGTGAGTGCACGTGTGTCTTTATGCTTATTTCATAAGCTGAGAGTGTTTGTGAGAATGTGTGTGTGTGTGTACATGTGCATGTGTGTGCATGCTTGTGTGTGTGCATGTGTGTGACTGTGTGTATATGTGTGTGTTTGCATGTGAGTACGTGTGTCTTTATGTAAATGCATGAGTGTATGTGTGTGTGGGTCAGCCAGAAGGCTGCTTATCTGCACACACGGGTTGTTGGTGGCCCAGGAGGCCTAAGGTTCATAGCTGGGTAGCTGGTCATGAGGATGACGTGATGTTTTGAGATCCAGCGCAGGCTGTTTATGCTGTAAGCTGCTTGTGTGTGAGCGTGATTGCAAAGAGTAATACCTAATTCACAACTCCTCACACATGTCCCAGGTGGTACCCTACATCATAGGTAAACCATGCTAGGCCTGCAGTCAATACCCAAAGTGTGGTGGAGGGGGGGAGGGGGCAGCTGTATACTTCAACACTTAAATACTGGCCTTAAATAAATCAAAGGTGTGAAACAATCCCCCACCACCTCAACCATGTCAAACCACTCCTTCTTATTTTTCATTTTTAGCCATAACTACATCGTATGGTTGATTTATCATATTTGAAAAGTTATTACCCAATAGAAGTTGTAATATCAGCAAACAATTTTTTTTTTTAATGCCAATGAACTTTTTCCCAGGCGGTTGCAAGTTTTCTCAGGTGGGTGTGTTCTGGTGAAGAATACATTAAAAGCCACATCAAATCCAGCAGAAAAATATGCATAATTAAAGGACATATCTTTGATCATCTTGGTTTGGCACATGACTGCGGGTGCTGGAACATGAACAAACGCTGCGTCTGACGCATCTGTGTGTGGTCCTATGGACCCCTCGTTCACTCATTTTGCATTCCGGAACGCTGATTCACCAATTAACAATTGAGAATAATTGGGAACCCAGTTCTGAGTCACTCATCCTAAAATTCCACATCTCTGACTCACTGATTCATCCAGAATTCCAGAACTTTGACTCAATCCCTCATCCGGGATTCCAGAACTCTGACTCACTCACTAATCCTGACTCTGGAAGCTTTGACTCAAGCTTGTATCCTGGCCTCCATAATTCACACTGAGCACTCACCAAATCTACCCCATGAAAACATAAAAACTTTACACGGATGGAAAATTAACTCATACACAAATTTATTGCCAACAAATGAAGTATTCTGCACTCAGCACAGTAGCTGAGACTACAGCACAAAAATATGGAAATTACAAAAACTTGAAAATTGATTACGCAGTTTCCATGCATTCTCTCTTTATTAAAACAGAACTATGCAC
The DNA here is from genome assembly GCA_019788955.1 of Albula glossodonta. Lineage (NCBI taxonomy): Eukaryota > Metazoa > Chordata > Actinopteri > Albuliformes > Albulidae > Albula > Albula glossodonta. The sequence goes on along the minus strand of JAFBMS010000173.1, from coordinate 535,948 downwards.
AATATTCTTGCGCACCTGAAAAAGTCCATTTAGGGAATTATATAGAACTGTGGGATAAGCACTGAGTTTTTTTCACCCTTGAGAGCTCAAATGATTTACTCATGATTGAGTCTGCAGATATATATTTGTCCTGAAAATGTATATGCTTCTGTACAGTGTGTTCCCCCGGTAAAGAAAAATGCTTCCATGTGTCTCTCAGATGCAAAAAGGGATGAATATGTTTGAATAGAAAACACCATAGAAAAATGGGGAGGGTGGGGGTGGCTGATGGGGGTGGGTAACCAGACATTCTCTTGTCTTTTTCCTGGTATTTCCTCGCTCACCGGGTCATATTCTCTTTTCCATTCCATTCCAACGGTTCCATGGTTTACAGAAGGATGAAGCTTGAACTGGATGTCTGTTTGAGCTGCAGCGGCAGGAGAGCCCTCAGACTTAGCGGGAACTGCACAGCTAACCTCCTGTAACTGAGCAACAGAAAGAATTTAACTGCATGGTTAATCTAACACGTATTCCTGTTGCGAGCATACTTCATTTAGGAGCATATGGTCTGAGCAGGATCAATACAAATGAAAATTTTGGCAGTGTCTCTTTTGGATGGTGGGTAGCATAAAATATGGAGGCATATTGCAATTTCTTTTCAAAACCTGCTCCTTGGGCAGGGTGCAGCCAGTGTACCCCAGTCCTTGTGGCTGGAGAGCAACCTGGTTGAATGGGTATACTTTATGAAATATTTAAGAAAGTACCGAATACTGATTTGTGATTTTTGCATTATTCATACCCTCTGTATCTCGTCAAGAAATTATCACTAGTTCTACAAATGTTCTGAAAATGAACACCGGGGACGCGTTAAAAAGTATTCCTTTCAAATGGTCCATTTTTGGCTTACAACATTGAGTTTCTGGGGATCATTTCTAACGTCATTAACGTCACTACAATACAAAAATCGACGGATACCCTGCAACAAGATCCTAGTTATTTTTTTCTGTGTTTGTACCTCATTAGCGCTTTCAAAAAGTAAGAATATATTTATATAATATTATATGTTCCCATGATTTGAATATTTTTTAATTGAAAAGTTTATGAATGCATAAATATTTTATGGAATGCCACATTGTCATCTGAGGCCACGGCATTGCGCTTTTATTATTCATTCGGAGGGGTGTGACTTTAAATCGTTTTTTTGGGGGGAAGGGAGGGGGGGTTGCAACATATAAATAGACGTTCCAGTGCAGTCGAAGTTTCAGACGGAAAAGAACAGTCTTCACACTCAGTGAGAAAAGAAAGGTCCACTCAAACGTACGTGACAACTCGCACGACCACGCTGTGTCAAATTGATTACTCACTTAAATGATGTCTTGGTTGCGTCTTCTCTGCTTGGCCGCGCTGTCGTTATTCACTCGGCCTGCCGAGGCAGTCGGGCCGGTGGTACGGTGCGAGCCCTGCGATGTGGCATCGACAAGCCTGTGCAAACCAGTGCCAAGCGACTGCGCGGAGAGAGTGCGCGAGCCCGGCTGCGGCTGCTGCATGACCTGTGCGCTGGCAGAAGGGGAATCCTGTGGAATTTACACCAGGAGGTGCGGCACCGGTTTGACTTGCCTGCACCGGCCGGGTGAGACGAAGCCTCTCCTTGCCTTGCTGGAGGGACGTGGGAGGTGCTCCGGATCAACTTCAGACAATGGCAACGGGTTTTCTGTGGAAGGTAGATAATCAGTTCGGCTTTTGCGTATATGTCATTGTCTGTGATCTAAATATTTAGAGACACAGTATTGCTATGGCAAGCAGGCATTTACATGTAAATGACGTTTTTGTTACCAGTAGTCTTTCGTGACAGAATGGCTAGGAACTATCATTAATTCCTAAGGCTCACTGATGAGTTGGTGTGAAGTAGTCGGCTGGATAATTTCCTCTGGTATCAGGGTGAGAATTGTAGGAATATTCGTGGAGTTTAGATGAACTGTGATTACTTGCATCAGTTCACAGTAAACGTAAAATCTAGCTGAGTAAGTAATTAGTTTTTTCTCATATGAATGCTGTGGAAAAAGAATTAAAGACACTGTGCATCGATATTAAATTAAAAATAAAAATACAAACTCACGAACATGACAGGGTATCGCAGATTTCATTTACAGACTTCGCAAGACTCGAGCAATTTAGAGGTATGCAGTGTAGTATCTATCTGTAATACCTGTTCCTGGAACTTATCAAATTCATGGAGTAACTAAACAAAGGCAGTAGAGATGAAAAGCATGTGCACGCGTATGGCAAATTTCATCTTCCTTGTCTGAACAGCATTTAGAATAAGTTATGTTTTATATTATGAAAGCGTATCTTTACAAAATAGACCAAAGTGCATGTTTCTCGTGAGCACACACTTCTGACACCATTTAAAAACCAGTGGTTTATGGAATGTCACGTGCGCATATAGTAAGAAAACTAAGGCGCAAGGACATTCAATACACATTTCTGAATCCACTTATTGAACGGATCATTGTATTTTTTTTCGTGGCTTTTTTTTGTAAAGTGTAAGATAAATACTGATGAGTGATCGACATCGGCTGTGCGCGCCATAATTACTATTTCCTTTTGTCCTCTACGTGCCTGAATGTCCATTGTGGAATCTATAGAAACTATAGAATCTCCGTGCGGCCCTGGGAGAAATTGCCTGGGGAAGCGGGGAGTGAGGGGGATGGGGGGGCATACCTCTCGAAGCACGTGCAGGAGAAGGCGTCCGGTCGGGAACGCACCCCTTGTGTAGATGACCGACGTGCATGTCTCATGAAATGGACACATATGTAACTAATTTCTTATTCTCCTTTTTTTTTGGGTAAAAAGGGCTATCTATTTTTTACATGTAGTAGACAAAAAAAACGCACCGATATAGGGGAAGTGCAGGCTGTTAATTAATACATGAAAAGGTTAAATTAGGCTCGAACAAACAAAAAATACCTAAATAAAAAACAAACAAAGATTTTTTAGATATCAGCACTTTTTGGATATCAACAATTGTTGGTTGTTATAGGCAATCATATAGACCTAAATTTACATATCAGACATTGACCTCTGGTGAACTGGGCTCCGGTAAAATGACTGTTAGCTGGTGTAGACCTGCGCCTCGCTTCAGCGGACAGCCTGTTTCAGGATTCGATGTTAATGTACCCACGTGGCTGTAGCGGAGACTGTGGGGTATGGCCAGTAGCCACAGCCTAACCACAGGTTTGGATACTGTTTCTAAACCCCTCTGGTCAGGCGTCCAGCATTCCCCGGATTTGTCAAGAACGGTTGCCAGTGATCTATAAATAACGATGCAGAGTTCTTTTAGCGCACTTGGGGAGAAGCACCTTGCGCAGTAGGTTAGGTTTTTATTCATTTATTTATTTCTTTTTTTTTTTTCAAAAGAGCTTAAAGCGTAGCGCTGTTGTTTGTTCGACGGCAGCATGAGATAAAGCATATTGTCTCCTCTGGATCAAAATCCATTCATGATAAATAAAAATAAAACAGAGCGTCCTTGGACTGACCAAACTGATCATACATATCTCTTTTGGCTTTCTAAGGACCACCAGCCTGGTGGGCAAAAAAACTTTTGTTGTCTGGAAAAAAAAAAAATTAAACATACTTATTCACTTGTGAAATGATAATTGTAGAGTAGTGTAGTCTGGTAGATGACTTTTTTCACTAAGTGCCATTCAAGGATGTCATTGTTAATGGAAAAAGAGAACAGTGATCTTAGAATCAGAACTTCAGCGGAAGTATGAAAATTCTGACCACATAGGGACATTTTCTGATTTCTGCGAGAGTGAGCCTTTAAAACTGATATCCCTATTGTAAAATATATTTGCAGTGTTGCAATTAGCAGTCCAGGGTCTTTTTGCTCTACTAACATAATCAGAACATGATGGAAAGCTAAATTGTTCGAGATAAAGGATTGACAAAAACAGAGCCTAGCTGGAATGAAAGGTTGTAGGGCACCCCATGATTTTTCATAGGTCGAGCTGGGTGAGAACAGCCCACAGCCAGTGCAGTCATTGGTAAAAATTATTGAGTTGCTGATGCTATTTGGTGCTCCTCCTATAATTGATTTAATGAATCTTGCTCCAGACTCACGAGCCTAAATGTAAGGATGGTATACTTGAGTGTCTCTTGTGTGAAGGGTTTTGTTGATCCTGATTTTTTAATCCCCGTCTGTCAGATAACACCACAGTTGTGGATCGGAGCGCCAGTGGATCGGGTGCCCAAGATGAGGATGGCCAGCAGAGGGTGCCAAACCCCAAGGTCGCTGCTCTCCATCCAAGGTCAGAGGCCATCAGGAAGGACCAGTCTGAGAAATCACAGCGGTACAAGGGCAAGCCGCTGTCTGTCGGGGTCAGCGCGGATGTGCAGAACTTGTCTTTCAAGTCAAAAGAGGAAGGGGAGTATGTAAGTATCGCAGTCGGCTCTATGGTCTTCTTTTTCTTCTTCTTCTTGCAAGGTGTTATAAACCCAGTAACACACAAAACTTCATTGTGTTATGACTTCATGTACCCTGTAATAGGTGGATGTGGAATGGGTTGAGGATTCATGAATCCTGTAATGGGTGGAGCTTTAATTGTGCTATTAGCATGTAAAATCTATGAATAGATCATGATGTTTATAATAATTAGATGCTCAAGAGAGACACTGTCATCTGATTCTGTTTGGATCTGCCGTGAGGGAAGCACATTGTGTTTCATATTTCTGCATTCATACTGACATAATGTTTAAGGAGATTATTCTGAATAAGGAAGTCCAGAGATGAATGTGAAAGCAGGGGGAAGGAAAAAATGGTATTTTGAATGGGTAGACTATACTGTGATTGGACAGTCTGACACACTATGTCTGATCTAGACCAGGCCTTGGAGCCTTGAGACCAGGCTGCCATTTTCTCATGGTTTTGCCCATGTATTCTTTCTTCTGCAGGGTCCTTGCCGCAGAGAGATGGAGAGTGTGTTGAAGAGCCTAAAATTTGCAGCTGTTATCAACCCCCAAAGCCTGTGCATTCCAAACTGTGACAAGAAAGGATTCTACAAGAAAAAGCAGGTAAGGAGGCAGCTCTGGTCCTCCATCGTACCCAAAATGGGACTGTACCAATAGAGCTAGCACCTTGGCCAGCTCAGTGAACAACTTTGGTTTCCAGAACATTCCTTGCTTGTTAAGGGACATACCATGGATGCCCTGGGTGTGGGAACACTAGTTTTTGGTTCACAGATTGTTCCATGTCAAAACTCTAGGGTATTCCTTGAAGCTTGTTCCCCTGGGACCTTTTTTATTGGGGGGGGGGGGGGGGGGGGGGGACTTTAACAGAATTGTTTCTGAACAATGAAATATTCAAGAGACTGCATGGGGAACTTTTTCGTCATACTATCATATTATCTCAGAAAATTTTATACAAAATGGCTACCTAGCCTTAGAGTTGACAAGTCCCTGATAGAACACTACCCCCCCCAAACCCCCTCCCCCCCCCCCCCCACACCCGCACCCCCCCGCCCCGGCGGCCACGCCCATCACTTTTGCTAAACTTACAACTCAAACATGCCCCCGTCACAGAGTTGTTGTTCGGGGGCCGTAACAGTTAAAATTAATTTTGATTAATTCATTAATTTTTCCAGACCCACCTCTGCCCCCCCTACCACCTTTATGACTGTGGGTGCAGCTGCCCCCCTCTGGAATCTATGCCAACGATTCCAGTACCTGCATAATGAGAGCTATCCATGGTGCTGAACTTGCTACAGTAACAACTAATGGTGCAGGAACAAGCCAAAATGAGTCCATTATAGAACCAAAATCAACTGCTTGTGGAAATGCTGGTGACAGAGAACACCTTCAGGAAATATAGAAGCTGAAAAGTTTGGGAAATTGAGAGTCAGTTGCTGTGATTTGTTGATAATTTGGGGTGTGGAGGTTTAAAGGTCCACTCGTCATCCTGCCATTTTTCACACTTGCACAAAGATCCCAGTCTGAGATAATATCTGACTTAGTGAAAGTAGGAGTGTCAAATGTCACTTCTGACCTCCAACATGATTTACATTTTTTGCATGTATTGAAGATTTCACACAGCTTTTCTGTTCGTAAAGTTACTGAGCAAATGACAGGCCATTTTTTTTCCAGTTAGTTCCAAGAACACATACATCTCATCTGTTTGAGTTCAAATAGGAAATAAGCTTTTCTGGCGCGGGCATTTAAAATCAGCATCACTGTCATGAAAACCTTCATGTTTATAAACTTTCATTATTTTTTAACACAGTATCTGGTAATATGTTGATACCATATGCTATTTTTACACTGGCTGGGGTGTTAAGCACCATAGTATTTCCTTTTAAGGTTTGCAGACCAAACCTTTTCATTTCTTTATCCCCTTGTCTGTAGTGTCGTCCGTCCAGGGGTCGGAGAAGAGGACACTGCTGGTGTGTGGACAGGTATGGGAAGCCCCTTCCAGGACTCAGTGGGAAAGAGGGGGGTGGTCCCCAGTGCTTCAACCTGGAGAACCAATGAGTGAGATGGGAGGCGGGGCTGGGCGGGGTCACCGTGATCTGGAGGTCTGCAAGAATACGTTGAAATACTTGCCAGAGATTTGAGGAACAAGCCATCACCTCTCCAGGATGTGACCTCCCCCCCCCCGAATCACAGCGAAGATTGGCTACCTGAGTACAGGGGGGACCTGGGGTCTTAATCCTCCATGAGCCAATCGGGTCCTCCGCTGGACATGAGGAGCGAATCAGGGTCTCTCACTGATGACGATGAGCGAATCAGGCCTCCTGTATGAGAGAAGATGCTAGGGCGTGCAGTTTAAGGCCTGTTTCAATGCATGAAGTATCCCCTCAGGTCACAGGATGCACCTGTCCCGGGTGACAGGGGCATGTTACTCAATTTACTGTGACACCTGGAGCAGACATGTTAAAACACTCACGCCTGAGAAAAATGCAGGTGACCACCAGCCAGGCAAAACAGAGCATGACCTTTCAGGCCAAACTGCTCCCTAAGCTTTGTGTGGAACATTGGACTCCAAAAACACTTGAGTTTGAGAATACAGAGTGACAGACAACTACCTGCACTCTCCAATAGAGGAAGAAAAGGAGAGGGGCCCAGCTAACAGAAGAACAATAAGAGCAAACACACTCCAGATATTTACTGACAGGCATGTGATCCAGAAACATGACCGTATACTGTGTTTAATTACATCAGAACTGCTTCCTTTCAATCGCAAAAAAACAGACAGCGTGACATTATGCGGAGAGAGCAGGGAGAATCCGCATGGCAGAGGTTTCCAGTCTCCTTCCTACACCCTTCCCCCGGCTATTCTCAGGGAGAGGAGCGACCGATGACATTTCCGTCCGCCGTGTCAGCGCTTCTGCCCTGACATGGAACGCCGCCTGGCACAAGCTGTCCGTCAGCTCTGGCCACGCCTCCCTCTCTGCCAGCCCCAACCCCCCCCCCCCCCCACCCCCCCCCCCCCCCATGCTTGAGTGCTTCGGAGCGACGGGCAAGGTGTAGTGGTAGTAAAGTGAAGCGCCCACAGATGGCATTACTTTAAAGGGTCACAGACACATGCACAGTGTTGGTACTGGACAGATAAAGACAGTTGAACAGGGAAAGAGACAGACAGGAAAATAGATACTGAGAGAGAGAGAGTGAGAGCAAGAGAGAGAGAGAAGTAGGCATATCCTATGAGGGAGACTTTTACTGTTAACCACTTCTCCAATCAAACGTATCCTTCCTCACCTGCCCTTAACCACCTATCCAATCAAATCTGTCCGTCTCCTTCTCTTGTTAACATCCGCAGTCCTTCCTGTGGCTGTTTTGCAGCTGTTCTGTAGTCAGACCAGTTAGTCTGTACATCCACTAATTTTTCCCATAGTCCTGAACAGACATGAACTTTGTAGTATGGAAAAACATATGTATGTGGGCTGTTTTCTTTGTTTACCTGCCTTAAGAAAAGTTGTTAGCAAAAAAGACTTATACATAGCCTGTCCTGCTTCTGTCCACTTAAACTGCCTTCTCTGGTATTACTACTTGAAAACAGACCAAGCCAATAAGGAGTGTTTTCCCAACAGCAAAGCATCACCTTAGATGACTCTAAGGTCACTTTAAATCAGGGTGGCTAAACTTCAGTCCTGGAAGGCCCAGGTTATATATGCAATAACTCAAGTTGTGTTTTACTATAAAATGCAAGCTAACTGCAAATGCACCATGCAGTCTCATCCTACACTGTGGACCACTGACCTCCTCACTGCACTGATAATTAAAACAATGCATTACTATGGGACTTTAATCACTAACACAGGTATAACATGCAAAGTGTATCCACTTATTCATTGATATATACCTTATATTGAATTACAACACAAAAGTAACACCATACAGAAGAACAACGTTACGTGTAAAAAAAAAAATCACATGCCCATCTTTACATCTGTAAAAACTACTACTGCCATGTTACTTTTAAACTTTCATTACATGTCTTACTGAAGGTTAAAAAGCACAATTCCACAGCCACGCCACCCAAATTCCCCTGTGTTTGTTGGTATTGCTGATGCAACGGAATGTGTGGTGAATTCCGGTCTGGTCGTAGAGGTTCCCGGCTCCCATCATTTTGATATGCATGTTCATGGAGATGCTACCATATCGGAGGGTTTTTGTGCATTAACCATGGCAACCATGATGGGGTTGGTCAGGCACATCGAGCCAGTGCAGACTGTTGCAAACACAGGAGGCTTGTTGGTGTAATAGCGAAGCTGCCACTGACAATTCGGCGAGCTCCATCTTGAAATGAAGATGCGAGCGTGTTCCATTGTCCTGGGAAACACCTAGCGGCCAAAAGTTTGTTCTGATTGGCCCTCTGTTTTACATCAGCAAAACTTAATGGTGAGTGACACTCCGTGTTGAGTCAAAGGCATGAGGGAATTACAAGCACCCAGACTGAAAATCATCGGTGGGCTTTGATGTGACCATGTGACCCATTGTGCATCACCGATTGGTTGTTTCTCAATGTATGATTGTGTGGTTGTGGAATCCGGTGGCCCCTGCACAGTGTCACTCAAAAACTCTGCCTTCTCATTGGCTGGCTGCCCTCTTGTCCCGGCAACAACTGAGCCACTTGGTATGCAGGGAATCATCCCCGGTGGCAGCAAGTTCTCTGGTACCGTTTGCACATGCTCAGTTTATGTCTTCCACAAAGCTATTTTTAACTGTTATTTTATTGAGGAAATGAACTATTTTCATTTGTTAAAATATTTGTATTTAATATCACATGTTTTAAATAAAGACTTTTTTTAAAAAAAAAAAAGTATATATATGTATCATGGTTTCCTAATTTCAGACATGTTCATTTCAAGGAACTGAATAGATCTTAACAGAGGGAAGGGGAAGGAAGAAGAGAAAGAGGGAAAGAGGGACACCGGGAGCGAGACAGATAGAAAGCGAGAGAGAATACTGGTAGGTATTACTGATATACAACTGCAGAGTTATCAAAACTGGGAACGATATCAGGATGTCATTTTTCTGTTATCTCACATGTACGGCTTCTAAAAAAGACCAAAAGGCAAGATTTCATCTAGATTAAGAGCTTTATTACAAGTATCATTCAGGCCATAATTGTGAACTTACAACTAAACAGTTCATTTCAAACACAAAAAAGTAATAGCAGCAATATTTCAATACGCATTTGGACCTGAAGACTTCAGAAAACCAAACACAGCAGCACTGACTGGAAACCAAACAAAACCACTCCAACCTCAGATTGATCCAGTTCCAGAAATGTTTCTGAATTTTCTCCTGGTGCAGTCGTGTCAAACTCAGTGCCTTGGTGGACTGTGTATGCAGGTTTTCAATCAAGCCAATTAATGCTGCCTTAGTTGGTTCAATTACCCATTTACATGCAACTCTGCATGACAGCGAAGAATATAAGCAACAGTGTGTAAATTAGACCACACAATTAACTAATTTTCATTTGAATGCATTATGTGCAAACAAACAGACAAACGTAGAAAATAACGGAACTAATTATTCAATTAAGGACAGAGACTGGAGTAAACAAAAGCATGCACACCACCCTAAATGGCACTGAGTTTGAAGCCACTCAAGGATCACCAAATGAATATGTAAGCATGAATAACCTTTAAGAGAACTTGACAGACATCTGTAAAATGAACTACATTCCATAACAGAGGTAGATAAATGTGGATACACTTTTCCAAAATAGAATGTTGGATAAAAAAATCAAATATGTTGTTTTTTCTGCAGTGCTAAAGATATAATTATTTGCAAATAAAAAAAAAAAAACAATAATTCCAGCTGAAATACATATTTTCTTAGTTGGACATCAGAAATGCATTTGTGCAAAAGAAAATTGAATTTATCAAAAGCTGTCATCCTTAGGAAAATACATTTCGGAACAATGGATTTGGATTTATCTTTTTCAAATGAAAAGTTAGATTTAGTTCAGCATTGTGGGTCATTATTTTATGATTTTAACCATAGCCTCCACTGTCCTTGGCAATAAGCAAGGTGAGGTAATGTGTCACAAGACAAGAAAACATATCTCTTTACTAAATTTTGAAAAACTTAACACTTTTTTAGGAGAAAATTAGAAACACTTAAAATTTATCATAAATACTTTAAATAAATAAATGTATCTGGTGTAAATACAATACGATTCGTTTCATATTAAAAGGTAAAAAGGTTCCAGTTTATGTCTCTAGAACCTGTCAGAAATCAAGGAAGGTGTACCTTATTTTTCTAAGAGCGAATAATAAATAGAGGTACAACATAAATAAATAAGGGAGGTCTGTGAGTGTTAAGTGGCACAACCACACGAGAGGGCGCTAGTGAGTCAGCTCTTGCTTGCAGTCGGAGTCCAAGAGGAGGTCGGTGGAACCCTGGAGCGGCTTGCCGTTCCAGGACGACACGCACCAGCATCGCCCCGACTCTCCCTCCAAAGACGTCTCGCACTGTAAAGGAGAAGAGCGAGTTTTATATTACAGACTCAGCAACAGGTGAAACGCTGAAAAGGCAAGTTGAATAAAAACATGCGCTAAATTAATTGCTAAAACCAATTCAGAATTAAAACTGAAATTATTTCATCTGGGCAAAAACAAATGAAATAGAAGTTACAAGAGGTTCGCCAAAACTATTCTGAACTCTTGTTACTACTATGTAACACTCAAAAGGACACAGAGAGAAGGTGAGACGTTTGCGTGCATATTTGTGTTTTGAGCTTGTAGCTCATGTTGAGTTTGAACTTTTGAAGTTCATGGTCACACTCCAACCCCCAGCCACAATCCCAGCAGCTCCAATCGCAGCGTCACTACTGAGCGCATTCAGGGCAAGACAACAGCATGCAGAGTTTGCTCATTAACTAGTGCTGACCTGCTTGGCTTTGAAGAAGCCGTGCTTGTCGCAGTTTGGAAGGTAAAACGTCGTGAACTTGTCTCCCAGTTTCTGCTGCAAAGCAGCGATTCTCTCTAGGGCTAGCTGCAGCTCCGCGTGACAGGGACTCTGTGGATGGTAGAACACAAGTTAGATTAATGTCATTTAAAATACATTTATTCCAAATCCTGGCAGGCTGGGGTACTAACTGTTCTCAATCTCAATTCCATGGACCATTCCATTATATAGACCAGATACTGGCGTCAAGAATATTTACAGATAAATGTCTGAAATCCCACTTGAAATTTATTTGAATTTTATTGGTTTGAATTCACTATTTATTTGGCCATACATGTGTTCACTCATTTCTTAAACGTGTAACTAATTTAAAGCATTTCGCTCTCTCTCTCATTTTTCATCAATTGCACACATAAATCCAGCTCAATGGCCCATTTTTGAGGAGTTATGTCTCCCCCTCGTGCTTACTCAGACTATTGTAAACAGGCAATTGCACTTGACATAATTTCAGAAGTTACTGTATGTTCTTGAGCTCCTACCTGGTCTAGGATATTCTTCCGAATGGAGTTGCCCTTAGCTTTCACGCTCTCCTGCGCCACCGAGGCGTCTCTCCCTTCAAACGGCTTAAGTCCCAGCAGGTGGAGAGCGGAGCCATCTACGTTCGCCTCGGCGTTGTCTGAGACACATTTTGTTACAGGGGTAAATAACTAAACAATATACACATTATACTAAACAATGCATTACAAGGTTTACATACATGCATTCGGTTCTCTGAGGTTGGGTTTCTCCGTGTAGTACCAGATATGACAGCACAATTTTTAAACTGCTATTTTACTTTGTGACTTGGAAAAGCTGACGTTTAATATAAAATACAAAAAAAAAAAGAAAAAGGAAAATGTTTATTGCAAATTCTGTAGGTGGTTACCTGGACCTAGTGGAGCATCGCTCGGCTCAGACTGGGTACAGACGGCCTGGCCGTTAGTAAGAGAATGGAGAGGCCGGGGATCATCAGGTCGAGGACTGCAGCGCAGCCCCGTGGCGCAGGGGGCGGTGTAAACTCCGCAAGGCTCTCCTTTCCTCAGCGCGCACGTGAGGCAGCATCCGCAACCGGGCTCGCGCAAAGCCTCCTGGCAGTCCGGCGCAACTGCGGGGCATTCAAGCAACCTCTCCGGCGTGCAAGCCGCACAGCGAATGGGGTCTGAGTCAAAAATAGGTGAACCATAAGCTGGAGCCACAGACAAAACGACTGTAAAGACTACCTCCGCCCACAAATACCGCAGAGAGAATCCACTCATTACAAACAGTTACTGTAGATAGGAGTCGCGCAAGATATGTAATCACAGTTTGTGTTTTTTTGCAAGATACACTTCTTTTGGCGCGACGGGGTATTTATACAGCTCCACGACCACGGCACACGTTAATGTTTGACCCACTACCCCGTGGTATTATTTATTTATTAAACAAGAGCAACGACTGGACACCCTCCGATTGGTTTGCGCAGACCCGGAGAAACGTCAACATTTACTTTGGAACAAACCGTGCCGGTGAGTCGTGTAGCCGGAGAAAAAACACAACACAGATAAGTGACTACTGGGCCTGTCCAATCAAGTACAAGCAAAACTGGTTCTGTTGTCATTCAATTACTTGAAGCATCTGTTATCGGGTTTTTTTTTACTGACTTAGGTCATCATGACAGATTTTGGAAAACATGTTGATCAATACCTGAACTGAAGTACAGTTACACTGTACTTGCAATGTTCTCGTGCAATACCTCTGTTTAACACGTCTTTTATAGCGTACTGTACGTAAATCGAAACACGTGTCTGAGCTTAAAAGATAATGTAAAGTCTGATAAGGGCGATTGATCGTTCTTCGGGTCGTGCTATTGCCATGATACATAATGCATATCTGCAAAGGTTACATTGTAATTTCCCATCTTCTCCTGGTGTAGTATTAAGTCACACGTTTATCTAAAGCAAACACGGACGTTTAGAGAACACTTCATTACAGATCAATCTCACTCTCATTGGCTTTTGACTAGTCAGGAGAGATGCGTAAACGAGAGATGGCGGTAAGCGAAAAAGATATTTTGCTTCTAATTTGCTTTGTAATCAATCAATCAATCAATCAATGTTCAAAAAATTCATTATGTTGTATATAAGCCATATACATATTTTCACATATTATTAACAGTATATAGCACATATTTCATAAGCTTGTTCAAGGCAAGTATATAATATACTTTTGGATTTTCATTAATAGCAAGGTAATCAAAGTCCCACTATTTGTTTCATATAATTGCATCAATATTTTTACATCTTTCTCAGGTCATTTTGTGTAATTTATGTTCCTGGACCTTGTCTGTTTTATGTAGTAAACATTCAGACCAGCTCTCAGCCTCAGTGCCTTGTGAATGTAATGTTTGAACCAATCAAAAATGTTTCTCTTTTCTGCCAAGAATGATCCAAACCAATGGTAACCTTTGATAATGTCTAAAAGCTCCTCCCATTTTTGGTTCAAATTAAACGTCATATTCCTCCACTTCTTCTTGGATAATTAGTGGCACCAAAAGTGCCATGGTGTGAAAAGTGCTGTAAAAATACAACTGTAGTGAAATGAATATGGATGAATAAGTAATGATAAGGAAGGAAAAACCCACATACGCAGCCCCCTCATAACACAGAGTTGCACACCAAACAACCAGTTTAGAGCCTGATGCGTATGTTACGGAGATCAGGAATGACCACACCGCCGAACCCTGGGCTTCTGTGACCTGTAACGACCCCTTTATCACAGACACAACCAACCCTGGCCCTGGAAAGCTACAAGGTGTGCTTTTGCTTTCACCTTAGAACCAGTGACCAACTCAGACCGCACAAAACCAGGCATGACAAGTCAGCTTCGTAATCAGCTGTGTTAATTGATGACTTAAAGGCACAACTGAGTCATCCAATGATTCAAGTCCAGAAACTGACATCTGTAAAAGTGTAAGTATTGTGGCTATAAAATTAAAATCCCACATGCCATAATTCATGTTCTTGTGCGTATTGCAGATCCGCAATGGCTAACCTTTACATAAACGTATTGAGCAAACTAGGGGCTGGTAAATTTCCAGCTGGTTCTGTGAACTCCAACACTCTGCTTCAGCTCCCTGGAGTACTTTTCCAAGCAGACCTGGGGGTAACGTTGGCTGTGGAGAACCTTTGAGCGTTAATTAGCCACAAACACCAGCATTGCCTGTGGCCCTCCATGACCTGGGTGGGGGGTTTTCCACAAGGCAGGGTGAAAGAGTTAGCTGGCTAAGTTTTGTAAATATTTTGAGGTAAACAAAGCTCTTATCCAGTCAGCTGTCATAAGATCATTTATAAAAGTTAGCCAGCTAAGTCCTTACTCCCCGTAAATTGTAAACCCCGTTGAGATAGGCCATCCCGGTTTTAGCTGCTGTTGTACCAAGAAAGCCTCTAGTTTAAATCACAAGAGAACACATCTGGCCTACAACTGGAACAGCTACTGCAAATCAGTTGGTATAAGGCAGGGGTGGGCAACCCTGGTCTTTGAGTGCCAGAGCCGTTTCGGGATTTCATTCTGCCCAAGTTCTCAAGTACAGTTTGAGTGATTATGAAGTGCCTAATCCTGAATGGTGAAGCTCCTCTTCCAGCTCCAGCACATGGTCAACTGCAGTCATTAAAGCCTGATAATTAACTCTGTCTGTTAATTAACCCCTGTTTTATTACACTGTCAGGGGTTTGGCTGGAGTGAAAACCAGAAATGTCGGTGGCATTCAAGGACCAGGGTTGCCCACCCCTGGTACAAGGAGTAGCTCTTCCAGTTGTAAGGCAGTTCTGTGCTCTTGTGGTTTAAACCTGATCGTGTTAAAACTCAGCCACATGTGTCGTGACTGGCCCAGAGTGACGCCTGCAGCTGGTCAATTAATAAAATCGATTGAAAGAATATTTTAAATCTTTACGTGGGAGTCCACTTAATATGCTCAAAATGTAAAATAACTGTTAATGGCGGCCTGTCTTAGAACACAAACAGCCTTGGTATTTTATCCTAAGCATGTACACATCACCATGCTAACTTGGTAAGCCACATTTGTGGTATACCCCCCAGAACACAATGGCAGTAAAAAAATGTCACAGTACAGAGTTGGGGGGGGGGGGGGAGCAGGGGGGTTGGGATATTTTCCAGGAATGATGTGACATTATTCCATCACTTTATGGCTGAGTATGAGCACTTTAATGAAGGAACAAATAACATAAAGAGACCAAGGGGTGAAGGAGAGAAGCAGAGAAAGAGAGAGAGAGAGAACACAAATATTTTGCAGCCATCGCTGCGTTCCATCAGCCAATCATTAACATTGCGCCACTTCGTCCTCCATGGGTGAAAGTTGAGCAAGATCAAAGGAAACTTGGTCATTCAAGGTCGGGGGGGGGGGGGGGGGGGGATGTTTGAAAAACAAGGGCCTAGAGGCCCCTCTCGAAGGTGGGCCAGTCGCGAAAATTGGTGTCAGGGGCTGTCGTCTCCAGTCACATGATCCGCAGTGTCCTTCTAAACATTCCATTTGACCGTGTTTACACAGGAATGTTTCAAAGGACAGACGCCAGAGCGCAAAACACATTTGATGGTGTGTAACGCGAGTCAATTCGCCCACGCGCCGAACGGAGGCTGCATAGCTTCTGATGCCCATGTTTGGACATCCGGGCGGTCACCTACTCGACGGTCAGCTCGTGGTGTGTGGCCTCCTCTATGCTGTGCATCAGGTAGGCCAGCCATTCTGGGATGACAGATGGCATCTAAGCAAAAAGGGAAAAAACAAGATGTCTGTATTTGAGGGGGAAAAAAAAAAATCTCCATTTTTCTAATTCAGTTTTTGAATCTGAATCATGATGTGAATGCAGTCAGTGTAAGAGACCGGAGAAAAGGCACAAATACCACTCCAGGGTAGATCTCTTTGGCTGGCAATATTTGTATCTAAATACACGGTCCACCCCGTTTTAAAGACCCAGCCAGTTGACTTCGTCCTAACATTTTTCAGCTATAAATCATATCATCTTGTAGTTTGGAAATGGTGTTGCACAATGATCTGTCTGAAAATTGACATGCGAGTCAATGTAGGAGTGACTGGACTTTTTCCACATGCTGCGTCATGTCATGTTCTTGCATATATCGCAGATGTGACAAAGCGCGTCTGAAAGTTACTGAGCAAATGAGAGGGTGTTACGTTATAAATGTAGTTCAGAGAAGCCCTCATCTCTGGTTCTGCTTTATGAGTATTTATTCAGGTGAAACCAGGAAGTAAGTTTGGGGGAATTAGGCCTTTAACCCATTTCCTGTGAATTCTGACATTAATCAACCTAATGTAAAGAAAAGAGCAGGTAGGACATTAAAGGGAGAACACGTGTGGCACACAGAGCTTGTCTGCTTCACTGCTGCAGCTGCCACAGATGTCAGTGTTCATAGGAAGGTCACTGGCTCAATGCAGGGCTGGGGTTTTCAAGCACTTAAGACAGTGACTGATTTAAGCCACTGACTGACATATTTTGTTTCCAGGGTATCAGTTGGTGTGACGCCTCTCATAAAAAGATTTCCATATGAGAGATTTCTGTCAGACAGCGCCAAAGAACAGAAATTGTGTTTCTGGAGGCCTGACCATCCCTTCTTTACACCATCCCTCCTTTAATAAAGTTTCCCACCTCCAGTCTTCTACCTTATTCCTGGGTTTTCTTGTCCTTTTCTTCTTCTGGCCTGACAGCGTCATCTCGCCATCCTCAGCTCTCATAGACAGCCTCCTGTTCGGTCCTCGTTTTTGTTTTACGTTCCCTCGTGCCGGCTATCAGATCATAAACATCAAAGAACCTATCACCAATGTGCGGAAGTGTAAACCCCCAGCTCCAGAAAGCAGGGGTACTACAATGTATATGATTTTACAGATTAGCTTAGCTACTAAGATCACAAATATCTCAGAATTTCAATGATAAGAGTATAAGTTGGCATGAACCCTAGATACAGATAAGCCCTGCTCTTTTCCACCCTCATTTTAAGAGGAAGTGATGGTGTTCCTTACCTCCATCCAGCTCAAGTCAGTGTCTTCCCAACTAACATCCTGTGCAGTTGAAAGGCCAGGCCCCAGGGAAAACTCTGCAGTGCTGAGTCCTCCTGACCAGAGGTGGCGCTGTGATGATGACTGTGGTGTGTCATCCTCCTCTTGCAGAGAGGGGAGGAGTCCGTGGGTGTGGAGCCGGAGTCTCAGGGACCTGGGGGAGAGGGAGGCTTCTCCGCTGGTGCTCTCTGCCCCAGTCAGCGTGACGCTGGCGGTGAAACGGGACTCCTCTGATTGAGCAGGTGTACTCTGCTTCACCAGCGAGCGGGACCTCCGGCCGTGCCTGCGCGTGACCAGGACCAGCCAGTCTTCCTCATCATCTTCTTCCTCACACTCCTGGATGGTCTCCATGTGCTCTACCTGTCTCCAGTGGGAGTCACTGCTTCCTGTTGACATGGCAACATGGGGGGGGGGGGGATGGGGTGGAGGTTTCCTACAGGTGGAGAGAAAGTTTAAGGTCCATCACTTTACTCATTGCTGATTTTGGACCCCAGACTCTTGAGAAACTATGACAAACTACTTGAGGATCCTGTAGGGGTCTTATTAGTGCAGGTGGGAAACTTTGTTCAATGAGGACCAGTTTTTTTAATGTTTTTTGCTCAATCATAGATACAAAGACAAAAAAGTTTATTTTGTTTAAACTTGCTGAATTGATATGGAAAATAAAGGATAAAAGGTTTGGTGTTTTTTACATTACATTTTAATGGATGAACAATAAGGGGACAACAGGCAGCTCAAGTGGAGCGCTGTCCACTTCCCAAGCAGAAATTAGTCGAAGGTAAATTTCACTCGGATTCATGTGTGGAACAGCTTGACAGGTCACACACAGTAGAGGCAGAGAACATGCAATGCTCTGTGATGTCACACTTTTGGTTCTGCATGTGGTTCCATCGCTAAGGACATGTTGTCACGGTGATTCCCATCACTCAGGTCACGTAACATTTGCCCCGTCTTGCCAAATCTCGGTAACCTTGGATCCTTTGATCCAACAACATCCCAGGAACAAAAAAATCCACCTCCAGAAAACACACTGAGCAATATCTGTTGATTGCTGCTTTCAAGATAATCCCGGCTGTTGTTTAATGGTCTTGAGTTTAATTAATATGTTAAAATGACACACACACAAAAAACATCTCTACTCCCCATTTTAAATGTAATGATTTGAGTATATTGACATATATTAAATATACAAACACTAACTCGGGTCATACAAAGCAGGTCAGAAACTGCCAATTTGAGCACACTGGAGTGAGTTTGCACACTGGAGAGAATTTACCCCCATATATTCTGGTTTTCACTCCAACCATAGTTGAAATCTCTGAATTATAACGAGCAGCTAATTGCTCAATCACACACACTTAATGGGGTGAGGGACAATTTATCCTCCTGTGCCACAATCTGTCAGAAGTAGGGCCATATTTGACATCCCAGGGCAGGTAAATCAGTCAGGCAAAACAATGCCTTATTCTTTAATCATGCTATAAGGAACATGAGGTTTAGAGAGAGGGCAAAATTTACTTGATCAAATTAAACAGACAGGTGAATCAATGGAGTCTTAAGTAGTGAAGGAGTGGACACCTGGTCACAAACTGAACCATGTGATAGACAATACGGCGCTCCCGAGGGAAGCAAATGAGCTAAACATGCATAGTGCTAATTAGTCAGTTTAAGGAATAAATAGACCTTATACACACATTCAAGAATATTAATTTATCGAGTGAATGGAAGAAACAGAAATCAACATACATGAGGGAGCCCAGAGACCAAACGGAAGAATGACTAACACAAATGAGCGAGTGTATTGACAGATATACCAGCCATGTATACCGGTCATATACTTACACAGCCCTTGATAAATCACTAGAAGTGCTGCTTCTTCAAACAGAGAGACTGTTCTCCTGGATTATAAGCTGCTAAAGGGGCTATTTGGTGATAGTCATTTTCATAAAAGCGGTCATGGCTTCCCAGCTGGACAATCACGATGGTGGTGATGACTAATTAACTTCCTACTATCAAACTTTTACACAGTCACCTTACTTATCTCTGCTTCAGAACTGTCCCAGGTTATCCTAGGTTAATTGTGTAGGTTACCCTGGGACAACCAACCGCACTACCCTTTTCTGGCTAAAGCAGGTTTTTTAAATACTATAGACTTCAGGCCTACCTATGGAAACAGAAGACTATAACTTTTGTTCCCTTTCCAGGGTTTGTATTTGTGAAACACAAACTCAACAAGGCCAGTGCAAAGGAAGTATTTTTTTCACCTGCATTTAAATAGTGATGGTGAACACCTGATAGCAATCATTGAAGAGAAGCTTAAACCTCTGTTTCATTGGTGGGTGGTGGTGTGATTACTTCTGCCATAGTCAGTCAAACTGCTTATTCAGCAAATGCATGTAGCTCTGTGTTAAAGCATATAATACAACTGACAGCTGTTATCAAGACAACATGGAACTCTTTTCACTTTGTTTGCATTATGTGCAAACAAACAGGACAACTTTAGAAAATAATGGAAACGATTATTTAATGAACAAATACCAGCAGACACACGGCTGTCCGTGGCACTTAGTTTGGAACTACAGTTCAGAGCCGAGATTTCACACTCCAGCCCTGGAGTGCCATGGTGTCTGCAGATTTTGTCCCGTCTTTTCATTCAGCAGCCAGTTTAGGCCTTGGATCCCACCTGTGTGAACCGTTTACCCAATCAGTGAGTCAAAAGGCTCAATTAAGTTCTGAAATGCACCAAAAAGCAGCAGATACTACAGTCTTCTGGGACTGGATCCTGAAACCTAATGGCTACAGGGCCTGCTGCTTTTCAGGGTTATTTCATTGATTAATTTAAGTCATTGATTGACCTAAGTGTTCACTCACCTTGTTTCCAAGGCAACTGCTTGCTGATTGGAAGAAAACTACAAACCCCAGAAGGCACTGCGGTCTCCCGGGACTGAGTCTGTCTCACCGGCTCTAAAACAGTGATTAATTATAACATTCATCATAAATTAAACATGACAATTGGCTGCAGGTTATCATAAGGAATGCTGGTAAAAAGTGTAAAAAATTTCAGCCCGCAGCAAATATGCGTTACATACAGAATCACTCGTGTTTGACTCAGAGGAGAAAACATCGTATTGGTGCAGTCTGTTCATTTGTATTTGGAGGAAGTGATTGGGTTTTGGCCCAGACTTGAGTCATTTACAATTTCATTGTCACACAAACACACACTCATTCAGTCATCCACTCATCCATTCACACAAACATCTGATTGGGAAAGGTGGTCCTCTGTTTGTTCTACTCTTACAGGAAGAGGATCACATGTCACACTCTCAAAAACTCACCAGTGTTTTGGGAGAACACAGGTTGTTTTTTCTGGTCTTTCACTTTATCAAAGATCACTTTATCAAATATCACTCTGTTGAACTGTTGTATAACCTTGGCCCATTCTCTGCAGGTTCCAGAGTGAATTTACATCAGCAGTGTTTCACATGAGACTCAGAACTGCAGTTACAAGTCCAGTTCCCAAGCCATTATACAGCACTACAAACTATACTACACTACCACAGCATCTACACATCCCAGCATACAGAGGGTGGACAGCAGTACCTTCAGAACCACATATATGGACCACCCATTCACATACAGGCGTTCAGTAGGTGTTCTTATCCACAGTGATTTACCCAGCTCAGGTTTTTAATTATTATTTTTTTTTATTTATGCATTGTTTGCACAGCTGTGTATTGATTGAAGCAATTTGGGTTAAGTACTGTGGTCAAAACCTTAACCAAAACTACCGCACTATAATGTATAAGCTATTTTTGCTAGCTGGGATACTGTAGGTTATGCATGTATACACACCAAAAACCATTTCATTGTAGAAAAGAGATTTATTGATAAAGTAAAACAATAACAAAAAAGTGTCTCTTTATGTACATTGAGGAAGTGCTCCCTCTGGTGGCACAAATTCATATAGTTAATACAGATGAGAATATAAGAAACATGCAATACAACTATTCAAATCCTTTAGGTGGATATTCATTTTGGTATAGCAATATACAATATAATTTATCCTGGCTGAAAAATGAAAGAAAAAAAATGTAATCACAATCTGGAAAGTAAAATCTTTCATATTCATAAGTACATGATTCACTAAATATTCTACATGTATATTTATCTTAAAACTGAAGAGTACATGAACAGTTTATAGCTACATTTTAATAGTGTGGCTATCTGATTAAAGAAAAGATTGTAGGTTTCTTGAACTTTCTCCCTGGACAGTTACAACTGGCAGTTAATATTAAAACATTTCAAAAAGATTTGATTAATACATGTTTTGAGAATGAATGCATTTGACACGTAAAGTAAAAATTCAGCATATTGCAGAGATAAACTCTTAATATCAAGTTTTAGGTGCAATCTAAATTGGAAATAAAGAAAGTGCCTTTTTGTGTTACTTTTTTTGTCTTACATAAAAGCCCCATCTTCATAGAAATTCACAAATTATATTGCTAATTAACAAAAAAATATTGTTCATTTCACATTATGAAAGTGCAATGCAAGTAATTTAATGTGGAACGCGCAGACTCTTGGGGATTGGGTGTTGGGACTCCAAAATGTGCTTAAATAACATACGGGACTGCTGTGTGCATTAACGACATATGAAGGGCAGAGAGCTGGAGGAGCTAGTGTCCCAGTCACTACTGTATCAAAGGCAGCTTCACCTAAACAGCACTACTGCTGCTTAACCTCCACTAAAAGTCAAATTAAATGTACATAGAAGTCTTGAATACAGACAGTGAGTGCTGCACATCACTACGCTTTTTTCTTTTTTAATAAAACATATCTTCCAGCATGAGAAGGTGATTTCTTACCATGATTGTTTGACATAATTATTACATTTCTGAATACTTCATGTGATGATAAAATAGAAATTAGATCATTTTTACAACCAGTCTCTGTTCCCTTCCACACTAGTTCTAATTCTACTACATATACCAGAGAAGTACAATGAATGAATGAATGAATAAACAAATAAATAAATGAAGGCCTTAGAACTTAAGATAAGACAACAGTACCAGCTGAGTAACAAACATATCAGGTTTTATAAAAACTGCTTGCGTATAAGGATGAATACATAAAAAACCAATACTATTTAACTTTATCTTACAGAGTCAGTAATCAATCATGTGTAGCTCAGTGTATTTACAAGATCAAGTCTGCGTAATAAAGTGTTTATCTAAAAGGCATTTTTTTAAAACACTGTACAATTTAAAAAATAAGGCAAGAACTTTTATATACCTACATTTATACTTCATTTTCGTACAGAGCAGTAAGCCCCAAACCAGGCAGCAAGTGGAGAGAGAGAACTATTGAGTATCGCACTGTGAGGGGAATTACTGTAGATGTCAGCAAGAGAAAATTGAGTTTTTTTTTTTTTGATTATTCATCTTAAAATGTCCACAACAGAAGAAAAGGGCTCTGGGTATGTCAAAAGCACACACATAAAGAAAAAACAATCACATTCCAGGATATTGTGGGCAAAAAAGAGCAGCTCTCCCAATAAGATCTTTGAGAAAAGAAATACTGATAAAATTCCCTGAACCAATTTCCTTCCCTGAAAAAGGAAAAGAGAAAACAAAGACGTAGGCAGCTGAGGAAGTTGCCACCAGTGAGACGTACCCCTCTGATGCTGAACTTGGACGTGTGGAAACACAACGTCTTAGCATTCATCAAGACACGTACTGTATCAACAACGTCCAGCAGCACTGTTCACGTAACCAAACACCGCGCACCCTGTGCAAAGAAACCAGAACTCTGCTCAAGCCTCCATCCAGGCTAATGGCTAACGGCTAGCTGCTCTGCACTTCATTTTTGGTCGTAAAAATGCACAGGTACAGCTGTAATTTCTTTCACTACTTTGTTTTTTCCTTCTTATCAGCAATGGTGCCTGGAAAAAAGGAGAATGAGGTGTAAGAAACCAAACCAAATGAAAAATATGTCAAAATGATATGACAGCATTTGCGATCTCCATTGCTTAATTAGAATAAACTTTGAAGTGGGAGAACTGCTACATTTTTGTGTGCAGATGTGCTTTTGCATGTGTGTGCCCATGGTTGTGTTTGTGTGTGTGTGTGTATGTGTGTGCCCATGGTTGTGTTCGTGTGTGTGTGTGTGTGTGTGTTCATACTTGTTTTTTGTCTGTGTTTATGCATGTAAGAGTGTGTGTGTTGGTGAACGCCTGAGATAGTGTCAATGTGTGTCTGCATGTTTGTGTACATGCTTGTGTATGAGTGTATGTGTGTGAAAGAGTATGTATGCTCATGCATGAATGTATGTGTGTGTGTACGCACATGTGTGTGTTGGTACACCTGTGTTTATGTCAGACAGGCTGTGTTTGTGGTCTGGAATACGCATCTCCACGGTGTTGTAACTTCTGTAGGGTTAACATTAACCATAGCTCCTGTAAGACAGACAGCTCACGGGGTCATCGCTCTGTAGGTTAAAACACCATCCCCCCGTATATCTGCTGCATCTCTGCCGGCCTGTATGTCATCAAAGCCTTCGGCTTCAGAGAGCGGCGTTTATATCAAACGCAAACATATTCAGATCCTCAAGGCCACAGAGTCTGCCCAGACCGTCTCACCAGCTAATGGCATAATGTTTTAGCGCATCCTAATAGTATAACAAAACACACGATGACCCAATCCAAACCACACACCGCACTGAACCCTTGCAACATTTCAAAACGTTTCATAACAATAACTTTCTGAAAAAAAAACCTTCATATTTAAAGAAAACTATCAAACTGGAATTCACAGCTAAAAACCCATAACCCAAGTGCCGACTGGCCATCATTTGACACTCTATATGTAGAAAAGCATATATACCTCTTCCTATTCATGCAAAAAATTACTCTCCTAACCACACAACAAGCATCTTACAAATATATAAATAATAATAAAAAAGTTAATCATATACTCTTATTACAACAAAGCAAAGTCTCTGCAGGAAACACCATACTGTATACTGATTAATATAACGACTAAAGTCCGCAAAACTTCTGACAATTCCCAAAGCACTGGATTACACACTCATGAGAAAAACCCCTCCTGACTCACTGATCTGTTTGATTCATCTCATATTGTAATGATGCAAAACGTGCTGAGATTCATAGCTGCTATTGCATCATGCAAGGTCACACTACTGCTCTGCTTTACTTATTAATTATTTATTTTAATTAAAGGCAACACGCTGTCGGCAGATGGGCGCAGTATTCTCTGGTCCGTGACACTGGGCAGCAGCAGCAGGCGTTGGGGTAACACAAGGCTGGGGAACATCCCGTTTCGATTCAGTCAATTCAAGAGATAGACTGGAATCAAGGATGTGATTTTTTTTTTTACCAATTAATGAGAAAATTAAGCTCATTTTGTCCCCACATTTATAAAGCAGAGCCAGAAGCCCTGGCTAAGGGGAAACCTATAGCCTATTGGGTAAGGTGCTTGAAGGGGAACTGGAAGGTTGGCGGGTCAAACCCATCTAAAAGTTCAGAGTAGACTAATGCTAAAATGTCAGTAGATTTTATGGTTTTCGATAGCTGATAGCAGAGGGAAAATGCTCTACCATGAAGCCAAATATTAAGGGCCCCAAGGAGAATATAGTCTGAAAATCAACACTTGAGAACACACTTTAACTGAGAAACATCCAGTGTTTTACGGGGCTTTTGAAACAAGTTGATGTTGGCTTATTTCCTGAATTGACTGAGCTGAAAAAGAAATGACCCCCCACACTGGTGGATTCACACCCACACTCATGCCCAGTGCCTGGGTAATAAAGTTTAAATAATGTTTTCTCCACCAGGCTCCAAGGGGCTGAGTGGAGAACAGGTGTAGTGTAGATTTCACTTATATATACAATGAAATTCTAGGTTGTGCTCTTCTGCTGGAATACTGGTCATTCACACATACACACACACACACACACACACACACACACACACACACATACGCTTAAACAGAAACATATGAAATATAAAACGTTTATATATATATATATATATATATATATATAATATATATATATATAAACTGTAATTGCTTTATCATGTGGTATCAAATAAAAGGTCTCTGCACTGCCGTTATAGGGAGAGCAGTCACCTTGGCGTGATTAAGAGAAACACAGAGCCAGTCACGACGCTGAGCTGGACACCAGTCAGCATTGGTTAAACATTTGAAGACGACCTTGCGTTTGTGCGCGGGCACACAGCTGGGCTGGCAGGGTATCAGTAGGGGCAACAGAATGACCTAGAGATGCTGTTACGATTAAAAAAAAAATGACCAGTGACGACACAGTGTCATGCTGGTCTGTACGATACAGGGTGAGGCCCATTTTATCTGAAAACACCCATCATGAGAACGGCAACAGAACCATTCCCACAAGATTATCACAAGACCCTTCCACTCAATGGAAGACACAGCCCTGTATGGACTCATTTGTTACAGTAATTCTGAACAACCCAAAGAAAACCAGGTCACCATGTCTATTTTGGCACATCATGTTCTGACCAAGGTCAGACTGTGCTTAAACTAGTCCGTAAATAGGATAGCCTAATTTTTTTTTTTTTTAATTCCTTAAACAAATATACAAATCTGAGATCAGGCCAAGTTAATCTGTGTCACAATGTACTTTTGTACATATCTGCAATGTGCTTTCAATACGTTCTTGTGTTATAAAAAATTTAAATTCAAAATGAAATAAAAATGACAACATTAAGTGTCTGGCAAAGGTCTGTGTCTTTCTGTGAGTGGAATGTGAGATTTCGGCTTCTTTTTCTGAAGTTATTCTGTCTTGATTTTCAGTTTGAAGCAGGGTGCCCGTAACAAAACTTTGTTTCGAGTCAAGCATAACTAGCCCTTCCTTTCATCAGGTGGGAGACCGAAGAGAGACGGTTTCAGAAACTGAACATACAGCAATATGTAAACATACAGAATTTCCATAAAGATTGAATGATATAAATGTTTCAAATGAGTGTTTTTAAACATATTACATGATCTGAAAACGTATTTGTGCATTTGCCCAACAGTCGTAAAGTAGTCTGAACATGATAATGTGTTCTGTTCTGTTACATTTCATTCCCATAAAGTAATCAGAAGACCTTAAGACGATGTATGATATTTGATGCAAACCTCCCTAAAAAAGTTCTTGACACGCAGGGGTCGGAAACACTGGTTCTGAAGACCCGTGGGGTGTTCTGGTGGTTCTGAAGACCCGTGGGGTGTTCTGGTGTTTTGTTGCTGCTCAGCACTTCACTGATCAGTTAAGGTGATGGAACACACAGTTAGGCTGCGGTTTTGGACCTGAAGTGGTTTGCTGACTTTATGGTGGGAAGCAGCAGCAGAAGCTGGGGCTCTCCAGGGCCAGATTTGAGTTCCCCTGCTTAAGGCCCCTATCCTGGGGAGAAGTTTTCAGTGGAGCCCTACGGGTCTGCCGCAGGGTGGAGGTCAGGGAAATGGCCCTTGATGTCTGATGAAACCTTGAGGAGAATTTGATACACAAGAAGCCTCAAACAAAGAATCCGCAATGAAAAACGACATGATTTAAAGCGCTAAAAGACGGGTTTTGCAGTTTTCTCTGTTCCTCTGGTTCAGCTGTCCTGCCAGCCGCTGGCAGTCCTGAACACTGAACAGCCCAACGGAACCCAGCATTCTCTTTGGTTGGCCAGCAAGGGGGACCCTTGATTGTGCTTTAGTCTGTAAGTCCATCCAGCGAGCTGACAGGTAGCGTCGCTCTGTGGTGTGAATTGGGGTGCAGGAGGAACCCCTGCCGGACGCTGCACCCCCCTGTTCCTCCTCACTCTCTCTCCTCCTCTAAGACGGCCATGGAGGTGGATGGGAGATGGATGACCGTGGTGGGGGCGGGGCTGCCGCCGGTGCTGCTGTTGGAGGTGACGCCGACCCTCGCCACAAGGCTCGCCACCGACGCCACGGAGGAGGACGGCCCCCCAGCCTTGGACCTCCCGCACGAGGCCGGACCTGCGTCTGAGCCCGCCGGCCGGGCCTGGCAGCTGGACGTCTGAGTCTTGCCTTCCAGGAAGTACGTCAGCATTTCCCCCTTGCCCTTCACGCTGACCTTGCCCCGGCACACGAGGTCATAGTCACTGCTCAGCTTGCGGTAAACATCCTCCGTGACCTGAAGGGGGCGCAAAAAACACTTTTCATGACATCATGAAAAAAATACCATAGAAAAAGCTAATGGATAGACACACAATGTCTCATCTTTCAGTACAGGATCATATGCCATGTTATGTGTTACGTTATGTGCTGATTTTGTGTGAGAGAGGAAGGTTAAACAAAATAGAAAAGGGTAAAATACAATGCAAAAAATGAAATTGTACAGGGTTTTATGAACTTAAATTCAGACAATAACTCCTAATTATTTTTCTTACAACTTGTTTTACGTTACATTATCCCACTGGCAAATAATTCTGCATATTTTAATCACATTTATCTTCAGATGTCATATATATTTTTTCTCTTTTTTTAAGATGCAAAGTAACTGAAATATTACTACAATCATTCCTGGGTAAATTCATTTGGCCTCTGTTGTGTCATCATTATAAGTGCTGATTTTGTGTGTGTGCGTGTGTGTGTGGCGTTACTCTCTGCTCATTGGCTGGCTGGGGTCGGGGGGGGGGAGGGTGTAACACGGCCCTCCCATTTTGGGGCTCACCTGAATCTTGCCAGGGATCCCCGTGCTGTCCATGCGGCTGGCCACGTTGACCGTGTTCCCCCAGATGTCGTACTGCGGCCTCCTGGCCCCGATGACCCCCGCCACCACCGGCCCCACGTTGATGCCTGTGGGAGCAATGACACCGGGTCACTCGGCAACAGCCAATCGGGAGGCGGGCCCTCTTACAAAACAACAGCCAGGAGGTCACCGTGGAGACACAAGCAGATTTAGGGAGGTTTCTCTGAGTTTTTTATTCTCTCTGCTAAATTAAACTATTTTTTTCCTGTCCTTCCTGGCTAGGTTATACTTGTGTTTCTGATGCCAAATGACCTTCCTGCTCTGTTCTTGACATTGTGGGTACGTTGATTGATCTCTCTTCTCTCCTATCTCACCGCTGTTACTTCTTTCTCTCACTCCATCTCTTTCCCGCTCTCTCTGCTTTATTTTTCTGCATCTTTCCAACTCCCTCACCTCATTTTTCTGTCTCTCTTTATTATTTGTGTAATTACTATGCATATAAGTAATACTTTTTCATATATTATATTTAATGCTGAATTTACTCTTTTGTTTAACTCTTTGCCTGCCCAGTACCAGGAGCAGATGGGCTTCCCCTCTGAGCTGGGTTCAGCTCAAGGTTCCTTCCTGTTAGTCAGGCAGTTTTTTTTCTTGCCACTGTTGCCCTGGGGTTTCTCTGAGGGGGTGTCAGGACCAGGATCTACGCAGATCTGTTTGTGACAATTTGTGTAGTAAAACGCGCAACACAAATAAAATTGAGCTCGTCAACAGTGATAGGACGAAAGGCGAACACTCACCCACTCTCAGCACAAAGTCGTTGTAAGACTGATAGTTGATTTCATCCAGGACGTCAAACATCTCGATGGCAAAATCCGCCACCGTACTTAAATGAGTGGCGATGGACTTTTTGGCCTGGGTCACAGAAAAACGGAGACATGACAGTCGTGATTACATGAAAATCATCACTAGACGAGTGAAATTCATCTCTGCAGGAAACGACAGGAAACATGATTTAAGTGTATTCTTGGTCACAGTCTGGACATCGCTCTGAGCTCACTGGATCTTTTCAGTCCTGCTTGACCACATGCAGTATGGAAGTGTAAAATGATACAGATATCCAGGAACGTAGGAATGTAAACAGCTACAGTGAGTTACAGAAGTGTTTAGACTGTAGAGGAGTAAGCCACATGGATGGCATTGAACCTGTGTCCTTAACCTTTTTCTCTCACTCTTTCTCTCCCCTTCTCTCCCACTCTTCATTTTGTTTTTCAGTGTTAAGGCACTTCGCTGGCAGGACATTGCACAATCTTGCAAGAGCAAAGATGACAGATAACGACAGCAGACAATTACATAACTAAACCCTCTATATCCCGACTATATAACCCTCTCTCTCCCATACCTCTCACAAACACACAAATGCATGCACTTACTATGACACACAAATACACACTTTCATGCACACACACGTCCCAACAATCACATACACATGCTTACACACACACACACACACACACATATGCACTGCACGCATAGACACAGACAGACATGCACACACATGAATCCACATGCAGACACACACGCACACCTAAACATATATACATTTCCACACACACACTCAAACATGCATACATTTTCACACACACATACACACACACTCAAATACACATACACTTTCATACACACACTCAAACATGCATACATTTTCACACACACATACACACACACTCAAACATGCACACATTTTCACACACACATACACACACACTCAAACATGCACACATTTTCACACACACATACACACACACTCAAACATGCACACATTTTCACACACACATACACACACACTCAAACATGCATACATTTTCACACACACATACACACACACTCAAACATGCATACATTTTCACACACACATACACACACACTCAAACATGCACACATTTTCACACACACATACACACACACTCAAACATGCACACATTTTCACACACACATACACACACACTCAAACATGCATACATTTTCACACACACATACACACACACTCAAACATGCATACATTTTCACACACACATACACACACACTCAAATACACATACACTTTCATACACACACTCAAACATGCATACATTTTCACACACACACTCAAACACACATACACTTTCATACACACACTCAAACATGCATACATTTTCACACACACATACACACACACTCAAACATGCACACATTTTCACACACACATACACACACACTCAAACACACATACACTTTCATACACACACTCAAAAATGCATACATTTTCAGGTGCACAAACACACATACACACACTCAAACACACATACACTTTCATACACACACTCAAAAATGCATACATTTTCAGATGCACAAACACACACACACACACACACACATGCACGTGCAGCCTTACCTTGGTCCCAATGGTGGGCACCAGGCCCACGGCTGCCATGTACGTGCTACCGATGGTCTTTATCTTCTCTAGGTCCTTGTAGCATTCTTTCTCCATCAGCTGAAAGAGCAGGACCACATTCAGCTTCTGTCTGTTTACCAGAGGCTGTGGATCAGCCTACGCACCACTGTGTTCTCACCGTGCATCGCAGAGATGTCACAGACAAAAGCTTTTTACACATGTTTACAGGCAATCCAGCTTCAGTACCCTGACCAACGGTGTAGGTATGGTAGTATAGTGCCCCATCTGGAATCAAACCCGCAACCGCCAAGTTACCCGCCCAGTTCCCTAATCACCATGCTAGACTACCTTCTCACGCTTACCAAACTTGTGCTCACGAATGTCCTCACTCACTCTGTTCATTCAGGGGCAATCAGATCAAACCTGCAACAATCTCTCAGCTATCTTATCACTCACAGATACACCCGGGCATGGTGAATGAACATATACGCCACCCAGAATAATACAGTCATATTGCACCGTGTGACAGAAAGTTATATCTATTTTAATGTTTGTCAAGTTAAGGTAAATATTGACAAAGTGTTTCAGGAACCATCCATACTTTTAACAACTGTGGGCACTGACAGTTTTCACCCAGCACTCTTAACCGCGATGGGGGGCAGTTTGGGGGCGGGGCTAACCTCGTCGAAATCAGCGATGATCTCATTGAGCAGGCGCAGGCACTCCACCCCCATGTTGTTCCCATCCAGCTCGATGTAGAAGTCGTTGAAGTTTGGGATAGAGGCGAACAGCACCCCCACCTGGGCGTAGGACTGATAGTACAGATCCTGCAGGGTAGGGGGGGGGGGGGGGGAACAGAGTCACAGGCTGGACCGTACCTTATGGGCTCTCTGTGCTTAGAAAGGTACCTACATCACACACGTGCGCACACACACACAGAGGGGGAATGGGGGTTTGGGGGTACAGGGGGCATGGGAGTTTTGGGGCGCAGCGGAAGCTCACCATGTTCCGGGGGTTGGACAGGAGGAAGTGCTGGGCCACATGAGCAGGGAGCAGGTTAAACAGGATCCTCTTATTATCCAGCTTCACCTTCTCCATCCCATCTCTCTCCTCTTCTGCCTGGGTGCCCACAAACACACAGGTGAGCACAAATACACACGCACCCACACGCTAAACACATCGATGCAAGCACAAATACACACACTCAAACACCACACACACTTATGTAAGAACAAACACACACATAAATTATGCTCACCTTGCATTAAGCTATATCAAGTTATTTTGCCTGCAGTTCACTAAAAGCACCACCGGAGGGCAGTGGAAGACAGGGGAAACCTTTACCCTGGGGGTCCTCTCTGTCTGTTGCTTTCCATTCTAATCACTGGTGCAACCCCTGGATAGTGTTGAGGTGTTAATTGTTCTTAATTAGACACTTTTAATGTCTTAGGGGGGATTTGCCCTCTCAAAGCATGTTCTGCATACCATTCAGAATATATGCCCTTCTTTCCCACGCTTTAAATCAGTGAGGTCAATGAAAACTTTACAATTCTGCCTTCAGTTTTTGAGTGTGCGATAAGGCAAAGGCTACAGTTATTATCTTAAGTTACACACTGACGAGTAAATCACTGGAGTCCTCATTTGGTAAAAAGAATCAAAATCTGGTCACCGAAAGTAAACCATTTGCTGAATAATGAAGAAATTACAGAATAAAACAAATAAACGACCAAATAAACCTGCACTGCATTACACTGAAAAAAAAAGTTTTTTAAAAAGGAGTTAACGTTCCTTATTAAGAGAGAGTTAAGAGAATAGTACATTCCAGATGCAGAGTGCAATAAACCGTTCTTATAGTTTGTTTAAAATAATTGGCGGCTGTCGTCCACTTGTGTGCAACAGATAACTTTCAGATAAAGCTTTATTAAGAGTGATCAACTGTACAGCCCTCAGAGCAGAATCTTATTCTCACTCCCCTCTAATGTACGTCACGTGACTTTAGTGCGGTTCTGTAAATCAGTCATTGAACAGAGTATCGCACACAGAGACTTCATATTGCACAAACCTCTGCAATACTGATTCAGAGAATTGTAACTGTGGTCTGTGTTTTACTGTGTTTTGGGAGAAATGCTCAAAACAGAGTATATTACCATGGGAATTTTCTGCTTATCTCGAAACTGCATGGTATCAGTTTCACACACGTACGGTGCAAGAGATACTTGGCTGTAACTGTTACATTTGAAACTGTTTTGTGTGACCTGACACAGATATCACACAAATCTGGGTTGTCAACTAAACAATGCACCAACTGTTCGATATGACACAGCCCTTTTTATAACTGAGCCACAAGGCTGTTTTTAAAATAGGGCGTTTTATTATTCCACGGAATGACAAGCCATTTATTTTTAGTTCTCCAAGCATCCACATTTGCCACTTATACATTCCTTTTACAGAGCGATGTCAGGTTTTTCATGAGGAATTCAGCACCAAGATACCAGGATATGAGGGTATTTCAATGATCTACTCTTCTACTGTGATCCAGCTTTTCAGAACAGTAGATAACTCCAGACCATTACGTTCGATAGCTTTACCTTTATGCCCTTCGTATAAAACACATTTTACTGTGACAAAGAGTGTTGGTACAATTAAACAATGCGGCACAAGATGACAGAAGAACAGGGATTCATTCCTAAGCGAAAAGCAAGTTTCATTCGCAAAAAAAGGCCAGAAATAATAAATAAATTCACTGGCACAGAAGGGCACAGAAGTTCAGCCATCTTAGATGTTGCCAGAAAAGGGAAGAGGTGCATCATGGGGGATTTCTCACCCAAGCTGGCAGGATGACCATCCAAGAAGACAGATATAAATCAAATGCAGGCTCTGCTGCTCCTCTTTGAAGTTGCGACAGCGTGACTCTTGTTGATCGTCCAAAGAAAGAAGGATTATACCTGCAGAAACTCTCTGAGTCTCTTACATGGAGAGTTCTAAGGAACAGCTTAAAACTCTGGTTCCTCTCCCCAGTGGAGTTTTTAACCATTCCTCAAAACTTGCTTAGCTGGAGAGTCTAAGAGTTTATGTAATTATCAACCTGTTACCTCTAAAATCAAAAATAAATAACGAAGTGTACGAGTAGCATAATGAAACCTTTTCTGATAATTAAAAAGCACCTTGTTTTATTTCTTTCCAGTTCATGTGCTAATCAAGACCATGACATCACACTAAAGATCACCTTCTGTTATGTTTTTCCATTACAGCCGCGTGGCCCAGCAGTGCTCCTGTCCACCTGCGCTCACATTCCTGCCTCTCGCATCTGAACTTAGAGCGGCGCCATTCTTCTAGGGCCTGCTGATGGTCCAAAAAAAGCCCAGGACGGCACTGAGCTGAAGTTAAGTCTGTACCGGCTGCAGCTGGAGCACACATGGCTGAATCGGGGCGCAACAGGTCACGGTGACCTTTCAAACACTCGCGAGCGGGCTGGGAGTGTCGCCAAAGCGCTGTGGACATCTGTGCGGGTCAAGGGAGGGTGGCGGTGTGGGTGGACAGGTTCCAGTGTGCACTACATCTCCCAGGGTGCATTGCTGCTCACAGGGTACACAACAGCTCCCAGGGTGCACTGCTGTTCCCAGTGTGCACTACAGCTCCCAGGGTGCATTGCTGCTCTCAGGGTGCACTGCTGTTCCCAGTGTGCACTACATCTCCCAGGGTGCATTGCTGCTCACAGGGTACACAACAGCTCCCAGGGTGCACTGCTGTTCCCAGTGTGCACTACAGCTCCCAGGGTGCACTGCAGCTCCCAGGGTGCACTGCTGTTCCCAGTGTGCACTACATCTCCCAGGGTGCATTGCTGCTCACAGGGTACACAACAGCTCCCAGGGTGCACTGCTGTTCCCAGTGTGCACTACATCTCCCAGGGTGCATTGCTGCTCACAGGGTACACAACAGCTCCCAGGGTGCACTGCTGTTCCCAGTGTGCACTACATCTCCCAGGGTGCATTGCTGCTCACAGGGTACACAACAGCTCCCAGGGTGCACTGCTGTTCCCAGTGTGCACTACAGCTCCCAGGGTGCACTGCAGCTCCCAGGGTGCACTGCTGTTCCCAGTGTGCACTACAGCTCCCAGGGTGCATTGCTTCTCTTAGGGTGCATAACATCAGGTAATGCATGTGCGCGCACACGCACACACACACACACACACACACGCACACAGGAGAGTCACTATACAATGGACAACGTGATTGGTCGTTGCTCACCTGCGCAGCCCAGAGGTAGTCCAGACGCAGCTTGAGGTCCAGCTGCCGGGAGTGCAGGGCCAAAGCGCTGGCAAAGAGCAGGATGGACAGGATGGGCTCAAACCCTCGGATGTGGAAAGGCCCGGCACTGTCAAGATAACAGCAACAACTCAATCAACCACTCAATCACCATAGATATCTACAGTCCATTAAACCACTCACGTATGGACATCTGACTTTTTAAGCCACTCAAACACCATAGAAATCATTGATTTATTAGACCACTCATTCACCATAGATGTCTTTGACTTCTTCAGCCACTCAGTCACCATAGAAATAACTGACTTCGTGAGCCACTCCATGTACCATAGAGTTCTCTGACTCTTTAAACCACTCATTTACCAAAGAGATCTCTACCTTCTTTAGCCACTATTTTACCATACAGAGCTATGATTTCTTAAGACCCTATGTTTTTTTTACAAATGAGATCTCTGACTCTTTAAGCCACCCATATACCATAGAGTCCCAAAAGTGGACAACGCCCCATTCCTGTTCATTTTTGTCATGCACTATGCACTAGCTAATACAAATATATGCACTAACAATGGTGGTGATCCGAACTGCGGATCCACTACTATCCCAGAATGCAATGTGAGTACGTAGTGCACTTTTGGGACGCGCGGTTTGTATTTTAGAGATGGAGGGAAAGGGAGCGCAGGTAGCCCTGGCTCACCTGGCAGTCTTCCTGAAGCCGCTGAGCTCCAGGACGGTGATGTATAAGACACTGAGGAGGAAGAGGAGGATGATCTTTGGTAGCCAGGAGACGCGGAGGAAGAGCGCCAGCGTGAGCGCCCCGGCGGCGCAGGAGAGGAAGGCGTAGCGGGCGCCGTCGCAGGGCAGCTCCGTCATGGTGCGGTTCGCCCCGCCCGACTCGATGATGATGATGGAGCTGGCCGAGTCCCCGCCCCAAAGCCAGGGCATGCAGCCCACCTAACGATGATAACCAAAACAAATCAACAAGCATTATAATATAATATAATATAATATAATATAATATAATATAATATAATATAATATAATATAATATAATATAATATAATATAATATAATATAATATAATATAATGGTGGTTATGCACAGATACCACAGAGGTTTTTATTTCCAAGCTTTTATATAAAATGTTATTTGTGCTAAGTGTGTGTGTGTGTGTGTGTGTGTGTGTGCGAGTGCGTTTGTGTTACTCACCACGCACGCCTGGGCCACAGCATAGATTAAGAGCACTATAAACACACACAATGTTGTTCTGATCTGAATAGTGAGGCACCCTGGAAAACACTGGAGGAGAGAGACAGAGAGGGACACAGAGAGAATGAATGTCATTTTCTTTGATTTTCTTTGATGTCATAACAAAATTAAACAAGAAAAGAAAATTTATTGAGACCATTCAAGTGGATCGTTCTGAGATGAACTGACTTGGATCAAAAAATTCAAAAATAAAAATAGTGTTTTGGGAGTATCTATGGCACACAAGAACCGTTCTGTTTTATGTTCCAGTATTCCTTGTTTAACTTACATTCTTCATGCATCATTTATTTGCTCAATAAATTAAAAGAGTGATATGAATAATTTTACAGAATAAAAACTGATCTGTGCTGGGAATGAGCCTGATAAAGATCACACACAATTATGGTACAAACCGCACAAAATAACACACCAATCAGAGCTTCCACTCCATAGAGATCCAGCATTACAGTCACATGAAAGCACAGCAGTTAGAACGCATGAAAACGGAAACACACACACCCACTGAAGTAAGCCATGTTACCTGTATTCTAGTGACGTGCAGGTACATGATGCAAGCCAACAGGAAGCATATGCAGAAGACGAGGAGGACCAGGACCACCGTGCCCCTGGAAGGGGGAGCAGAGGGGCAGAGATCAAACCATGCTACAACCAGCCACAATAACAGAGCAGGTGGTGATATCAAGCAGCTAAAGACCCAGAATATCGCTAAGTTCTTTGGTTTGGTGTTGAGGTGAGAAGCTACGTTCTGTGGTTTGATGTGGGGGTGAGAAGCTAAGTTCTGTGGTTTGATGTGGGGGTGAGAAGCTAAGTTCTGTAGTTTGCTGTTGAGGTGAGAAGCTAAGTTCTGTAGTTTGGTGTTGAGGTGAGAAGCTAAGTTCTGTGGTTTGATGTGGGGGTGAGAAGCTAAGTTCTGTGGTTTGATGTGGGGGTGAGAAGCTAAGTTATGTGGTTTGCTGTTGAGGTGAGAAGCTAAGTTCTGTGGTTTGCTGTTGAGGTGAGAAGCTAAGTTCTGTGGTTTGATGTGGGGGTGAGAAGCTAAGTTCTGTGGTTTGATGTGGGGGTGAGAAGCTAAGTTCTGTGGTTTGATGTGGGGGTGAGAAGCTAAGTTATGTGGTTTGCTGTTGAGGTGAGAAGCTAAGTTCTGTGGTTTGGTGTTGAGGTGAGAAGCTACGTACTGCGGAATGATGAGCAGGTAGACGAGGCCGAATAAGGCAGCGAGGATGAGGGAGAGGACCACAGCGCTGATAAAGTACTCATCCTGAAGCTGGTGGTACTGAAGGAGGACGAGAACAGCAGGAGATCAGAGAGATGACAGCCTGCAGTGTAGTGTAATGGTTAGGGAGCTGGGCTTGTAGCTCAGAGGTTACAGTGTAGTATAATGGTTAGGGAGCTGGGCTTGTAGCTCAGAGGTTACAGTGTAGTATAATGGTTAGGGAGCTGGGCTTGTAGCTCAGAGGTTACAGTGTAGTATAATGGTTAGGGAGCTGAGCTTGTAGCTCAGAGGTTACAGTGTAGTATAATGGTTAGGGAGCTGGGCTTGTAGCTCAGAGGTTACAGTGTAGTGTAATGGTTAGGGAGCTGGGCTTGTAGCTCAGAGGTTACAGTATAGTATAATGGTTAGGGAGCTGGGCTTGTAGCTCAGAGGTAACAGTGTAGTGTAATGGTTAGGGAGCTGGGCTTGTAGCTCAGAGGTTACAGTATAGTATAATGGTTAGGGAGCTGGGCTTGTAGCTCAGAGGTTACAGTATAGTATAATGGTTAGGGAGCTGGGCTTGTAGCTCAGAGGTTACAGTATAGTATAATGGTTAGGGAGCTGGGCTTGTAGTGCAGAGGTGTTACACAGTTTTTGAACGGGAAACAAGTTTTATGAAAATGTACAATATGGCACACAATGTATCAATACACACATGCTGTGCATTGAGGAGCAGAATGAGAAATAGTGCATACACGTACACATGCACACACACAGAAAGACACAAACACTACGTACAAACACCCTTAACACACACATACACACACGAAGTATGGGCTTAAACACTAATCATTACCTAATGCATCGTCCTCAGAAACACACTCCCACATTTCTCACCACAGTCAGCTACTGCTTACAGAAGCGATGAACAGCTCCAGATGGAGCTTTAACAAATGCTGCACACTCTGACACACACACACACACACACACACACAGTCTGTAGACTTAGGCAGTGTCCTCACAGCATGGGGACTGTGACAGGGAGAGATATAACATGGTATGAACACAAAGGAGGAGGGGAGGGAGTCTGAAGCAAAGGGATAAGTGTGTATGTGTGTGTGGAGTGTGTCTGTGTTTGTATGTAGTATGTGTGTGTTTTTGTGCGTGCATGTGTGTATGCATGTGTGTGCGTGCGTGTGTTTTTGTGCGTGCATGTGTGTATGCATGTGTGTGTGCATGCGTTTTTGTGCGTGCATGTGTGTACGCATGTGTGTGTGTGCGTGCATGTGTGTACGCATGTGTGTGTGTGCGTGTATGCATGTGTGTGCATGCGTGTGTGTTTTTGTGCCTGCATGTGTGTGTGTGCATGTGTTTTTGTGTGTGCATGTGTGAGTATGCATATGTGTGTGTGCGTGTGTGTTTTTGTGTGTGCATGTGTGTATGCATGTGTGTTTTTGTGTGTGCATGTGTGTATGCATGTGCGTGCATGCGTGTATGCACGTGTGTGCATGCGTGTGTGTTTTTGTGCCTGCATGTGTGTGTGCATGTGTGTGTGTGTGCGTGTGTTTTTGTGTGTGGATGTGTGTGTATGCATATGTGTGTGTGCGTGTGTGTTTTTGTGCGTGCATGTGTGTATGCATGTGTGTTTTTGTGCGTGCATGTGTGTATGCATGTGTGTGCGTAAGTCTGGTGTCTCTCACTTTCTCCTCCCTCTCCGCCCGCTTGTACATCAGTGTGAGGAAGTGCAGGTCGGCGGTCTCGGACTCCGTCTGCCGCGCCTCGATCAGGCGGCCGATGTAGCGGTTGACGCGTGTGCCAGGACTGCTCTGCGCCGCGTTGGCCGAGAAGGACGTCCTGTTACGCAGCTTCTCCGGCGCTGTGCGTAGTGCCCGTCTCTGCAGGTGGGAGAGGGTAAAGGTTAAAGGTTAAATGTTAAAGGTCAGGTTGGGGTGAGGGTGTGGCTTATTCATCCTGGAGCCTCACTAGTGATGCTGGGTACTGACATAAACACAACCAGACAGCCTCACCAGCTCCCTGACCATGGTGCGTACTGATGACGTAACCACACACACACATACACACACACACATACTGACCTACTATAAGTAATAAAACGGTTGCATAGTCCAACAGTTCCCAGGCAGGACACTACTGTTGTACCCTTGATCAATCTACTTCACCCAAAACTGCCCCAGTAAAATATCCAGCAGCATAAATGGAGAGTGGGTATAAACGTACACTGTGTAAGTTGCTCTGGATAATAGCTTCTGCTAAATGCAAGTTTACTCATCATTTCCCTCTATCCTCCTTCTTTTGCTATTTAGCTGGCTTATTCTGGTAAACATGCTGAAGTGAAGCAGAGGTACAATAATAAGAGACAGAGTAAGAGGAAGTGTGTGCAGGGTAAGATGAAGTAAAGGTATGATAGAAGAGGAAGTACAGCCAGTGCAAGAGGAAGTGGAGAGCCTCTCAAATGATAAAAGGATCTTTCCTCATGGTCATAATGTCCAACCTTACCCAGCAGCGCCATAATTCACAGAACGACAACAAACAGCATTTTTACACCCCATAAGCAGCTT
Organism: Albula glossodonta; assembly: GCA_019788955.1. NCBI lineage: Eukaryota > Metazoa > Chordata > Actinopteri > Albuliformes > Albulidae > Albula > Albula glossodonta. Next base: position 495,984 of record JAFBMS010000173.1, on the reverse strand, counting down.
ATGTGAACTGAGCTCATTTTGAACTTGACATGACATAGCCTTTTCCCCCGCTACTGAACCTAAGCTCTCGAGCTGCCCTGCCGATCCAAAAAATGCTAAAAAAAATAACTGGCCACTATCCATCATTAAGTGATGAGAGAGAGAGAGAGAGAGTTAGAGAGAGAAACAGACAGAGAAAATTTAGAGACAGAGAGAAAGACAGAGACAGAGAGACAGAGAAACAGACAGAGAGGGAGGAGGACAGAGAAAGAGAGAGAGAAGCAGACATAGAGCTGGGGCTCGGTCAGTACTGGAAGCCTGTGTCCATCAGTGCTGAAACAGACCCTTCTCCAGCCAGGATTAGCTGGTCCAGCCAGGGGAACATGACTTCACTTTAGGGGGGGAAACAAAAGCTAAAAGCTGAACATTCAGCTGTTTATAAACACATCATACATACGAGCACATAGACATACACACACAACTATGCACATACTGCACACACACACCTACACACGTACACATGAACACACAAATAAAAAACACACACAGACAAACAGACACACACCCATAATTGCTTCCATACACATACACACACATGCACTCACACACACTGCCGCACCTTGTCTCCGTCCTCACAGGACATGACGTTGGAGAACGGTATCTCAGCCTTGAACATCTTCCGGCAGTGCATCAGCTGCACGAGCAGGTAGCACACCGTCTTAAACTTCATCTTCTTCGCAGGTTTTATGTCCGAGAGTATCAACCCGGGAAATATCTGTCACCACACACAGAGAGCAAACAGAGGAGGAGGTCAGAATCACAGGGGAAGCTTTAATAACCTCCAACAAAGGGTTTCATTCCTCCACAAATCAGCAGATTTAGGCTAAAACAGCATTTTCTTATCCTCATCCGTAAATAAAATGAGTAAAGACACATAGGGCACATGCAAAACTGACAGAAATCAGCAGGTCTCTTAAGGGAAAGCTGTGGCATTTCTCTTAAAGCCCAGTTTCAGGTATCAGTTTTAATTCTCAGGTAGGGCGCTGCCAAGGTACCGTTGAGCTAGCTAATTAACCTGAGCAGCCAGGTATTACAGTGCTTGAAAGAATTAACATTTTTTCTTTGTTACAGATACTTGATTTTTGGATCCACCGAATACTTTTTTTACTGGCACAGCAGTCAAATGCAGGAATTGTATTAAAATGCTTTTAAAAGTAGTCCACTGTGTCAGATAGCACAGCTTGACAGACAAAGCAACGCTGGCAAGAGGCTCTTTCTGAATTACCCTCACATGTGCCAACATATTCTGAGAAATGGCCTTTTAAATACCTGCTTTAGTTTGACAAACTCCTTTAAGTGGATCTCTAAAAAAAGGATTTGGGAGACTGACAGAGCAGAGCATTGTGGGTAAAGACAGCTTTGCGCGCCACCCTGAGAGTTACGACCTCTTTAGTTCCCGCAAAGAAAAGACTTCTTTGATGTGTTAAAAAATCTCCTAACATCCAAACGGAGGGACTTAACTCCTGGGCATTTGAGATGAGAGAGACTGAGAGACTGGGGATTCGCGATTCTCAGAGTGACACTGGGTGAAATCTGAGAATATCCAGGAGTATCTTGACGTATTTTTGATGTGCTACACAATATGGGCCGTTCCTGGGTCTCATGGCTTTGTTGATATGTATATTTAATATGTGCATTATCCTTAGTTTCCACGAAATATCATACACCACCATTACTGTGACACTTTCAGAGGTCAAGACTTGATGCACAGATACATTTTACCATTCTGAAGACACTGACAGCTCCGTACATTAACACTTGAACCACCAAAATTTCACTTTGCCACAGCACCCCGTTTTACTGAAACCTGAGCTAGCTTTAATAGTGATTAAAAATGTAACCGATTACGATATTTAATGCATTGGTTTAACAAAGGTATATCACACGTGGATAGGAAAGATCAAGGATGAACAGTTTTATTATACTGACCGTCATGCCGATCCTAATGTACAGTGTATGTACAATGCGGTACAAAGGTTAGGGAGCTTATCGTGTTACTCAGAGGCTTGCAGGTTCAAGTCCCAGTTAAGCACTGCTTTCATTCCCTTAATCAAGACACTTCACCTGAATATGTTCACTATAAAATGCCCAGCTGTATAAAGACACAGTGTGTAATATGTAGACTGTGTAAGTCCTGGACTAGAACATCCGCTAAATGGCTAAATGTACACTGGGAATGCCTCTTCAAGCGCTCCCAAACTAGGAATACAGACATGAATAGATGTCTGTGGATGGACCCTCTTGCCCAGTGTGAGCTGAGGGCGGGAGGGGTAGGACAGAGATCAGAGCCAGGTGTGCAGCGAGGCACAGCACAGCAGCACACAGAGGGTTTGGCCCAGATTCTGCAGGCTTCCATCCAGAACTTTCACTCTCATCTCAAAGCAAGCCGTAGCCTTTCTGAACCAACAGAGAGTTCAGCTATTGCCACAGCTACCTCAGGTTAAATAACATTGGTTAAAAACTATTCCAGAGTGTTTGACTGACTTCATTCAATGCAATGTAAGCCAACATACAGCATGCAAAACATTTGGAATATAAAAAAGGAATGCATTTGAAATATGATATAATAATATATTTATCTACTCACATTACATTTTCACAGCTCAGGTATTCATTCCCTGTATCATCAATGAATATAAACACACACTCTCCTCATTCACACTCACAAAAAAACACTAATACACTGTTTTCCTAGCTCTCTCTCTCTCACACACACACACACACACACTGTCACATATACACACAATCACACTCTCCCTCTTTTACATACACACACACATGCTCACACTCACACACACACTCTCACATACACACACACGGTCGACACACATACTCTCACACACACACACACACACATACACACAAACACACAAACACACATACTCTCTCACACAATCCCCTTGCCTTGCGCCGGTGAGACGGCACTATGAAGAAGGTCTCTATCTGGTGTTTCTGCAGGAAGGCATTTCGCTCGTGTCCGTTTCCTGGCTCCACCTCGTAGTCCCCGTTCAAGCAGTCTAGTGTGCTCCTGGTGATGTGTACCTTCCTGTACAGAACAGGAAGGGGAGGGGTCAGCACAGGAAGGGGAGGGGTCAGCCTTGAATACATGCGGCAGCTCAGCTGAGAGGTGTTTTATGAATACATGCGGCAGCTCAGCTGAGAGGTGTTTTATGAATACATGCGGCAGCTCAGCTGAGAGGTGTTTTATGAATACATGCGGCAGCTCAGCTGAGAGGTGTTTTATGAATACATGCGGCAGCTCAGCTGAGAGGTGTTTTATGAATAGGTGAGGTGGCTCAGCTGAGAGGTGTTTTATGAATACATGCAGTAGCTCAGCTGAGAGGTGTTTTATGAATACATGCGGCAGCTCAGCTGGGTGTTAAACATGGCTGACTGACCCCGGCAGACCCCCGGCCTCCATCACGTTGGCGAGCGTCACGTCGTTGGACCACACGTCGTACTGCCACTTTCTGAGACCCAGAACCCCGCACAGGACCCGGCCCGTGTGCAGGCCGACCCGCATGTTCAGGTTCACCTCCGTCGCCTCGGCAACAGACCTGCGCAACCAACACAGAGAAATGCGCATTATTAACATGAAAAATAAGAAAAAAAAACATTATTACCATGACAAATCTATAATATGTATTGTTAATTATTATTAAAATGATAAATATTAATATTAATTACTTAAATGGAACAGGCATAATTAGAATGATTAAGAGGGACTATGCATCATTAATAATTATAATGACAGATAGGGCAAGATACATTGTTAACACAATAAGAAATACGCACAATTAATATGATTAATAGGGAATATACATATTAATTGTGTATATGATAGATTAGAATATACTCATTATTAATTATTACCATGATAACAATACATTTCTGACATGGCAGACAGGAGAAGATGCCTTGTTAAAATTGCAATTGGTAACATGTCTTGCGCTGAGGTGAATGCTGTGAAGGCCTCCAGCTGAAATCGGAGGCTATATCATGGCAGCACAGTGCTACCAACACAGCTCACATTTTCATACATCATCCATTTATGCAGCTGGATATCTCTACTGAAGCAATCCGGGTGAAGCACCATTGCTGAAGGTTACAATGGCTGTGCCCTCTTTGGGAACCGAACCTGCAACCTCTCAGCCACAAGCCCACCTCCTTTTCAAGCACTAATCAGCAGGTTTTATCAGTCTGGCAACTTGTTGGATTTTGGTAAGCCTTGTTTCCTTGCTGCAGCCCTGTATGATGATGGGGGGGGGCGGCAGGTTGTGTCATAAAAAATAAAAACTTTCCCCCAAAAAGGGAAACGAGACAAATAGCTTCATTATTCCACTATATTAGACACGCTACTTGGTGTTCTGAGCACCCTTTATTAGCCACTGAGCTAAGAGATGTCGACAGCACGCACCTAATGATGCACGCTGACTGCTCATGTGTCAAATTCAAAAATAGCAAAAATTGAGATTCAAAGGCTTTTTTTGATGCCAGCGGTTACAGTGATATTGCTACATGACGTACTCTTGCTATAATTCACCATGAACGACTAACTGAATAACAAACTGTGATAACAAAGAGGTGATGTGGTTGTGTGCTTGCATGCGTGTGTGAGTGCACAAGCATGTATGTGCGTGTGTGTGTGTGTTTGTGTGTATTAATGTGTGCATGATTTTCTGTGCACCTGTTTTTGTGCGAAATCTGTAGACATTTCATTACATCCAAAAATAAGCACATTACCTCCACAGCCATCATCCTGACTCCCACCTCAGCGCATCCAGGGCCTTGTTTTAAATGTATAAATAGTCCCTCCTGCCTCCTCTCCTCATATAACAGAGGAAGGTGAGAAGAGCGGCTCAGCTGGAAGCTGCCTCCTCTCTCATATCCATTCTGTAGCGGAGCTTTGAGGAGATAAGGGAGGGAAGCTAAATTACCACTGCTTTGCATTTTAAAGAGTTTTTTTTTTTAAATCCTGCTCTTCTGTCTTAAGTGTAAACCTGCAGAACGGAACAAAACAGTGCTCTTCAACCAAGAAAATGGAAGTAGGATTTCATTTCTTTTTTCCATGCCTAATATAGGTTCAGTGGGGTTAAAAAAATCAGCATATAGCAACCATCGATTAGGCAATGTTACATCACTCTTTCACTAGCCTCATTAACAGCTGTTCATTCAATGCGATAGCCTCACATGCTAGGCTATGAAGTCCTTTATAAAAGCTAAATCCGGTGTGGCACCAGGAAAGATGGAAGGAGGAGCAGAAGGGCCTGCGAGTCCCACTGGGCTGCTGCTGGTTCCTATTCCCTCCCACATGCTGGAGAGACTGCATAAAGCTGCTACAGCAGTGGCCTCACTTGGAACAGGAAGGCTCACCCGCAGCGGGTTCAAAATCAGCCCAAGTGTGGGCCATTGCCTTTGTTTTATTGCCGTTTATAAGAAGCACAACTTTGCGGGCTGAAGTGCACTCATTTTTGTTTACGGTTTTTTTCCTGATGGGCTGTGCATTTTTCTGCTGCACCAGAAAAAGGCCAAAAAGGGGAGAAGATGAAACCGCATTTTTGGTTCATTCGTTCCACCTGACTGGGTATGGTTACAGTAACTCCAGAAAACAGCAAACCAGAATGTCAGATTTAGGGAAGAGGCTCATATTTATCTGGATGTCAGAGGGAGAACGCTCTTTTTTTATCTTTTCTTTTTCAACATAAAATGCCAGAACAGAGAGTGAGAATATTTTAAGACGTGAGCAGGTCATTCAGCCAGTCTCGCTTGCCATGCTGCCTGCTCTGCAGAGAACATGCTGAATTTCTGGAGAGTATCAAGTCTGGTCTTGACTGGACTTGGACATCCCCGAGGGTCTCTGCCTAAATTACATGTCCTGACAAGCTTCCCCACGCATTAAAAACATAGTTCCCGATATCAATTAATTCACCTGTTTTAATTAATTTCCACCAATTGATTAACTTCTAATTTTGATCTGCATCACATGTACATTTTAGGCATTTAATAGGTGCTCTTATTCTGAGATTTCCACAACTTACAATTTTTACATTTGATCCATTTATACCGCTGAATATTTTACTGTGGCAATTCAGGTTAAGTGTCTAGCACAAAGCTACACTGACGGTACCCCATTTCGGAATTAAACCTTGCAACTTCTAAGCTAAAAGCCGAGTTCCCAAACCAGCACTAACCAGTTTGAGTTCTACTGACAGAACTCAGATTCAGTTGTCTATGCTAATGCCTTTTTTTGGTAAATCTGATAAATATGAAATGCAAAAACCTCAATAAGAGAATGCAGGGAGCTGTAAACGAGGTAACCCTCAGCAGAACAAAGAGGCTGGAGAACGAAAATGAATCACAGTGAACTGTGTTGAACAGATTCATTTTCTCTGATAAAATAACTCTGAGTAACAAGGCGAGGCAGACAGGTTCAAAACTACCCACACACATCGTTTCATATATATATATATAATGTAAATATATAATCTAAACGTAAATGTAAGCAAACATGTCACACACGTGCTTTTGAATTCTCTCCTCATAGGTTTATGTTTAACATTGTGCAGACTCTGCAGCAGTACATGCTGTCGTATGGCTGTAGGCGACGGTGGGCAGAACCAGAGAAATGCCACTGCGGAAATGATCTTTTTATAAGCACAGTCTGAAACATGGCTTTGCTTCAAGAACGATGGCAGTTTATTAAGACGACCCCGGGCAGCCCTGTACACAGACACGCTGTGCATCAACTGCTATCGCTGGTTCATGTCTAGTGTAAATTCCCATACAACCATGATAATAAAGACCAAGTTTTATCCACCAAAGGCCAATCATTTTCTCCACTGAATCTCTTCAAGAGGTATCCCAAATGGGTGAGTTATCACACCATCTGGCAACAGTGCCTGGGGGTGGAGCCTGAATGTGGCCGGGATTGGGTCTGCGAGTCCTGCGCAGCTACACGCAGCTCTTGTCAACCAGAATTTGGGAATGGTTCCCATGCTTTCCCTCGAGCGATGGGGAAGAGGAAACGGAGCCAAATTGGACAGCCCGCGACTGTTTATTCATTAGTGTCGGATAAATAACCTTTCGGTTCCTCCAGACAGCCAGCTGGGAGCCATCTCCATGCTAATTACCTCTCTAGTTGATTATGATGCAAAAAAAATATAAAAATAAATAAATAAATAAATACATAATTGAAACAGAGCAAAACCAATCCCATAGTGAAATGATCCTGGGCTCTTTAAGGAACAGGTTCATTCTGCTAATTCACTTCGAGTGCTTTGTTCCTCTTCATTCTTATCTTTGTCAGTGGTGATAAATGAACAGAATTCTACTGAGAAAAGATTCCAGGTTTTTTAAAATTCTTTTTTTTTTTTCTGGAATTCACAGAATTCTCCATTTCAGACATAGAATAGAATTATCTCTTTCCCCTTGTTCGTATCAACAAGAACATTTCCGGCAGATATTTAAAAAGACGCCAATTAAATCACGGCCCCCTCGACATTCCTCGATAATTATGCAGAGACAAAGGAACAGTTGCTTTTATCATTTCAGTTTCACTAACTTTTTAATCAGGAGATTTAATTACGACGGTACGTGGATATTATATTGTTCCAGACGGTTGAGGGTGATGATTTTCCATTGGTTTTCATAGTGTGTTGTGGCTTCAAGTAATTACTGAGTTTCTTTCTTATGTTTTGTATATTTGTTAACTTAATAAATCTATGTTTGTTATAATTATTATTCTGGAATTTTATATAAATAATATGCAATGGAGAGGAAGCTGGGTGCTACACATCCAAACAGAGATTCTGAGGCTCTTGTTTCCCAGTCTCCGGATTCAGCAGTAAAGCTGACAGGGACAGGAGCTGGTGCCTGATAAACCCTTAGCCAAATCTACATGAACAGGCTGCCCAATTTAAAGGCTAGTAAAGCCCCTTTTTCCCTGTCAACATTTTCCTATCCAAAAAAAAACAGAGAATCCAAAAAAAAAACAACAACAACAACAACACCCTAATGGTATCTGTTTAAGCATACTTTATTTTATTTGTATTGACAGGTCAGTAAAGGGTCTTTATTAGCCTCTAAATCGACCGGCGTAGTTAAACAGAGTTGATTATGTGTTGCCCCTAGGCCATGGTTGAGAACCGTGGAATTAGAGTGTTTTACAGCGATCAGGCAACACCAAAGCAAACTGTTATCAGGCTAATAATTACATAACCAGAGTTTCTTTCTCCATCGGCTGGAGCTGAGAATAAAATCACGCGCTATTCCCTCGACGCACACATCTGACAATGTTTAATCAGTCATATCTCACAGCTCTGTCGCTGGCGCTGACCTTCACCGGTGATGAAGCTGTTTTATCTTGAGTTTAACATTTGAACGCCCTTCCTCTAGCTCAAACATTTAGCTCTTATCCAGAGCGGCTTGTTCATGTTGCTTACATTTTTGCACAATATACTTTTGCACGGCTGGGTAACTGCTGAGCCCATTTACATGAAGTACCTTATACAACAGCAGTGTCCTACCTGGAAATTTAACCTGAAACTTTTGACTCATTATACTAATCATTATAATGAACTGTGGCCACAGACACCAAAAACAAAACTCATGATAAATAAAATGATTTTTTTTAGCCTTATACCAAATATTTTAGACTCAACAGAATCTCTTCTCCATATGCTGAACATTAGTCTATTACTTTAAGTGCTGTGTCGCTTCTGTTGAAGCCAATTCCATTTCAGATTTGATGGATCTCATGAATATTCATGAGGGAGGTGTGTCTGATGACAATACTGTTGTAATGTATGAATATTCATGATCTCAATGAATACTGACAGTCTTTAATAAAGTGCCAGAAATAGCTACTAGGGCCTCTCGGGTTTAGGACATAGAGCAGGAGGAGTTGGCCAGCTTGTTTCTGTAAAACCAGCCATTATTGGCAGCGATGACACAGAAACTGGAATAAAAAAGATATGACAGCACCTTACAAGTAGAATAAGGCGAGGAGCCTCACCAATCACAGACTGCATTGGTGGCATCCAATAAACCAATGCTGACAGTGATTGGTGAATACTTTCTTGCCAGGCTCCCTGTGGACATCCAAGAGGTAATCTCCACCAATCGATACTGTTCTATTGGTTGGTACCAACATGCTCAGTGATTGGTGGAGCTCTGTTTTAAAGACCTCCATGTTTGCTGGCAGCTCCACCCAAAATGAAATCACAGCCGATGAACAGGGAGTTCTGAGGGCCATTTGAGGGCGGTGTGTGTTACCATGGTTACTCACGTGATGGTGTCAATCATGTCCAGACCCATCTCCACGCAGCAGTGGGCGTGGTCGGTCTTGGGCTGCGTTAGCCCTGACACGCAGTAGTAGCAGTCCCCGAGGATTTTGATCCGTCGGCAGTGATTCTCCTGTCAGTTACAAATCGAAACAGAAAAGAGAGAGAGAGAAGGAGAGATGGGACGTTCAACGTTAGCAGTAGCCTAGCATAGCCTAGCTTACCCTAGCCTAGCCTGGCCCCGGAAGCTAGCTTTTGTTTGGTATCATTGCAGATAAAAAAGCCTGGGGCCTACATTTTGATCCATCAACAGTGTTTCTCCTGTCAGTCACAAATCGAAACAGAAAAGGGAGAGAGAGAAGGAATGATGGGACATTCAACGTTAGCGGTAACCTAGCATGGCTGAGCCTAGCCCTAGAACCTAGCCTTTGTTTGACATCATTGCTGACATAATGCTTGTCCATACACACACTGTGTTTGGTGACAAGTCCACCCATACTGCAGGGAGATGCCCAGTCAAGCCCACTTGAAAATCATTTAATATGACAAATCACAGACTCAGAGAGGTGAGGCTTGGTAAGTCAAACTTTTGCTCAGCTGAGCTAGGGTTGAGAAGTCCTTGTGTGGTTCACAATGCAATAAAATGCTGACCATGAACCCAGCCCTCCAAAAACTGCAGCATTCTGCATTTGGAACCAAACTGGATTGACACCCAATGCTTACAAAGGAAAAGTATAGGTCTGATATACCATAGATCAGACATGGACCTGTACACAGCCCTGTGTCAGACAAGTGGACTAAAGGGTTCCCAAGTCTGGTTTGCCTATAATTGGATTTAGTCCAAACCAGCCAAAGCTGCTGACTGTAAGGGTGGCCTTAGGGCACTGAGCACTGAGAATGCTGGGACTCTTCTCTGCACTCTCAGGACACGCTGTTTGGCTTTCAGGACGACCCAGAATTGGGCCGGGGGCCAGTTCCGTCCCGCTTTTACGCCGGGGTGGGGTTAATCTAACAAACCTCTCCCCACGTCATCGGCTGTCCCTTACAAGGCTCCCACAATGCACTGGGGAGTGTAGAGTCAGTCACATGAGCAAAGACATGCGACAAGACACCACCATTTTGTTTCTGTTTTTTTCCTAAAATATGACTGAGTAATAGGTAACAGCCTACCCACATGAATTAATTAATATGTTGCTCTGCAGTCTTTGATAACTCTTTCCATTACATGTACATTTTAGGTGTTTAGCATGCGCTCTCATCAGGAGAGACTCTCATAGCTTATGTTTTCACAATATACATTTATGCAGAGGAACATTTTACAGAAGGAGCTCAGGTGAAATTTGCAACCTCCGGCACAGCTTGGTAACCACCAGTCAACACTCACGCAGGGATAGCTTCCACTCATAGAGGGCCCTGCCTGTGAGCTTCAGCGAGGCTAGCATGTGCACTACCGCAGCGTTCACTTGGAAATGTCTTCCAAGCAGGCGCAGCTAAGAAAAGATATGACTAAATCAGGGGCGTAAAGCGACGTGCGGTGTGGGTATTTTGGCGGAGTGAGCCGTGTAACACGGCACTGACTCAACATCCTGGGAGAGGGATCATATGAGACCAACTTCCTCTCTGAGACCTTCAAACCCCTACTCCCTAACCGTCACCGAGCCACAGTAACTATGTCCATCTGGATAACGCCGTAGCGCATTGGCACACGTTAGCGACAAGCATTACACAGCCTCTTCAGTGGGAGGTGGCTGATTATCATGGAGGCTCAGTCCATGAGAGACACCACACTGGAGGAGAGAGGGAGAGGACAGAGAAATGGAGAGTGGGGAAGACAGAGAGAGAGAGAGAGGGAGGGAGAAAGAGAGGGACAGGGAGGTGGAGAGGTAAAGAGAGAGAGAGAGAAGGAGGGAGAAAGAGAGGGACAGGGAGGTGGGGAGGTAAAGAAAGAAGGGATGAGAAAAATGAAGGACATACAGGAAAACGGGGAAAGAGAAAAGGAAATAAAGGCAAGGGGCAGAGAGGAGGAAAAAGAGAGAGAGATGGAAGAGGTAGGGGAAGGACAGAGAAAGATGAAGACAAAAATTGATTGAGAGACAGACAGAGAGGAGAGAGGGTAAGGGAAAGAGAAGGAGAGACAGATAGAGAGAGAGGGGGAGAAATGGAGGTTTGAACGGGCTCAGACAACATGTCACAGGAATAAGAAAAAAAGGATACAACTTTAAACTGCCGTTGGGCTTGAGGAAGGCTGTTTGGGATGGGGGGGGTGGGGGGTGGAACTCTTCCTTACCACATTGTGATTAACGAACAAGACGAGGCATAAATCTCAGCCCTGCTTGTGTCTGCATCCATCTGCTTCTGCTGCTCCCGCACCGATACACAAGCGCACACAAACAGTCAGCGCCCAGGAAAACGGGAGAGCGAATTACAGAAGCTGGAGAGTGGGCAAAATTAACTGTGCGTTCATCCCTCTCCATCAGCTTTCACCTCTCTCATTCAACCTTCATTACACCCCCGTGTGACTGGAAATGGTATGGCTTCATGCGCGACTTGATGGAGCTCGCACAAATGAAGTCTGTCCTACAAGTTCAATATAGCCAAAGAAAATGTAGAATTAGGGGCAGCGAAGTGTAATGGTAGTAATAGCTGCGCTTTAGATTAGAACAGCAGTTTCTTTGAGTATTTCCTATTTTATTGAAGACAAGGAAATGTGCCATTTTAGGATGTGTTATTTTAATTCCACAACAGAACACCCAATACCCTTATAAAAAGGCTCTTGTCCGTTTTGATTGAATTGTGCGGGTCCTTAAAGAGATTAAGTTTGCCTGATTTGGTCGGGTCCTGGCGTTTTCTTTATTACCGTTTTTTTTTATCGCCGTGGCGTGAGTTTAGGCGGTCAGCACAGAACAGCACAGTGATGGGTACAGCGTGCTCCCTGGAGCTTTGAGGACCAAGGCTTACCGTGGGAGCCGCCTCGGACTGCAGAGGGATTACCCTCAATCACGTGCCTCTGATCACACACACACGGAATCACAATCTGTTAGCAGCTTTTAATTGTCTTTACCCAAGGCCAGCCTGCCTGAAGGGCTGGGCGTGGAGCGGGGGGTGGGGGTAGGGATCATCCATGGCAGATACCAATTCCCCGTTCCCTACGCCGCGTGCGTACAGCCGGGGCCAGATCGATACTGTTTCCCGTGTTATTGATGATGTGTGGACCTATACTATACACACGGACCGTTTCAGTCCCCCATTTCTCTGAAATGATTCCTCTGCTGCCCCCTACGAATCCACCCGGGAACTGCACGCAGAAACAACTAAAGCGCCAGGCCTGGAGTGCTCTCAGTGAATGTAGAGCTCTTGCCAAGAGCATGGAAACAGAGTTTACTGGATGCTGTACAGCCTGTCCCCGGATTATGAACGAGTATTTAGCATCAGTCAACTGCCTGTCTAAGTATATAGTATATATTTTATCTTTCTATGTGTATAAAACCCTTCCAAATACCCTAAAACATCTCATGAAAACATTCTGCGTCACAAGGTAGTGCGTGCGTCTGTTATTACAAACCATTGCATTTAATTTGAATTTTAATATAATGGGCTTTAGGCAGTCCATTCGCAGGTACGAGTTATCTGCAAGTCGGCAATTGTTACACGGAGACTGTCTATAAATGCTTTAGCAGGGAACCGATAGCATTTTTAACTTGTTTGTATGTTACACATTCCACTGGTCATTGTTTCTGTTGTGTGCTTTTATGTTTTGCTTGTAATTGCATGTGTTGCCCTGGTCTCTCATGTAAAATATATTTTAATTTCAATGGGACAAACCTGGTTAAATAAATGTTAAATAAAAATAAATACAGAGGTACCTAGGAGGGCCTGGTGTGCTGTACCATAGAGCAGCTGGAATTCACAGGCTCATATGTACACATCTCAAAACCTAAATCTACAGCGGAGGTTATTGTTGTAAAACTACATTCAAGAATTCAACTACTAAACAAACATCCTTACCCAAAGAAACTACCTATTACCCGTTTATACAGCTGGATATTTACTGAAGCAATGCAGGTGGAGAATTTGGCCTGAGATTAAAACAGCAGTGACCTATCCAGGAATTTAGCTTGCAGTCTAAGAGATAGAGCCCAGCTCCCAATCCGACGCACATCACTGCCATAAATATATAGAATCCGCAGGTGTTCAAAGGTACCGAAACACATAAAGTGAAGATAAACAGGAGAAAAGAGGAAACAAACTCTAAAAGATTACTAGCATGGGGAAACAATTTGAAAGTGAGAAAAAGAATTAACAGGCAAGCTGAAGCTCATGAAACCGAGAGTTACACAGAGCACATCCAACATACGACAGTCCCGCCGCTAGCGTTAGCGTTTCACAGAGAAGCCGCAAATCCTCGATGCACCAAAGCAATTCTTTCAGAAGACAGTTTGCAGAAAAACTCCGGCCTGTGCTTTTTTTTTTCACGTCAGAGCAAAAGAAGATACATTTTTCATTCCCCTGTGAAATCTCAGCTGAGCCAAGAATCACAAATTCACAGAGAAAATCAATACACATTTCAGAGAGCGTAATCAGTGCTGACTGCAAAGCTGTTGCATGCAGAAGACTGCCAAAAGACTATAGCCACAGCACAGACACCTCCTGGTCTTTGGAAGGAAGTTGCAAAATCTGCCGGCCAAATGGCTACAACTACAAAACGTAAAAGCTTTGTGCCCTAGAAAAAACAGAGCAGAAAAAATAAACTAAAAAAATATATAGGAAATGAAAATGTAACCTGGTTTAATGAACACAAAACCTGGACGGCTGAGAGGTGGACCAGAGTATATGGTCTGATGTTTTGTCCTTCAAATTTTTTTGCTTCATCTGGATAGGTTTGTGTTTGGAGAAAGCCTAAGGAAGAATCTTCCTAAAGGAAGAACCCTTATTGTCTGTTCCGGGCCATTAAACATGATGGTAGATCTGTTATGGTATGGGTCTATCATGGAAGTTATTTGGTCCATTGATTACCCTGGATGGTAGAAATATAACAGAGGAATACAAAGCCACTATACACACTGCTAAATGGATTTAAGAGCGGTTTCATGAAAAACAGGATGAAGTCAGACACCTTCCATGGACCCCTTTATCGCTAGATCTATGCATTAATATATTTTTGAGAAGATATGGAATATAGTGTGGAGCGGATTTCCACATTCAGCTTAAAGTACTGGAGCAGTTCAAAACTCATATAACAGCATTCCAAAAGAGAATGGAGTTTTTCCAGAGGCAAACGGCTGCCCAACTCCTTGTACATTAATACATCTTCATATATTGTCTAGTTTTTCCATTATTTTTGCTACCCCCTGCATATAATCCTCCTTATTAGATGGTAAATATTAAGGCGATGTTCTCTGAAAGTTTCAGCGTTCAGATCCACAGATTTGAGTCATTTTGCACTTAAATGTTCATCAGCAGTCAAACCCACATGTCATTTACAACACTGTGAAGACAGAGATGCGGAGACAGACTTAAAAAGTGAAAGGGAAAGATAGACAGAGAGAGGAAGGTAAGGCAAAAGACAAAGGCAGAAGTGACAGTGAAGGACAACAAAGAGTGAAGCAGTGACAGCAGGGAGGACAGACACAGAAGCAGACAGAGAGAGAGAGAGAGAGAATGTGATGGAGTGGGAAAGCGTGTGAAGAGGAGGCTTAGATGCGGGAACAGCGCGTCCCTGCCACTTTCTCCACACAGCGATGACTTTCCCAGCCTGACCAGGAGCCAGCAGCATTCGGCTGCCAATCAGTCATCTGGCAACTTAAGCTCCTCATCTGGAGCCGAAGCAGACGAATCTCCGCCTCAGCGTTAGCAAACACTGTGTGTGTGTGTGAGCACAGCGCTAAATCTGCCCACGCCAACGAACACCGCGCTGCAGCTCACTGTGTTACAGAAGATACTGTGTTGCAATGCACTGTGTTACAGAAATACTGCACTACAGCTCGCTATGTTACAGAAGATACTGCATTACAATGCACTGTGTTACAGAAATACTGCGTTACAGCTCACTGTGCTATACCATGTTACAGCTCACTGTGTTACAGAAATACTGCATTACAATGCACTGTGTTACAGAAATACTGCGTTACAGCTCACTGTGCTATACCATGTTACAGCTCACTGTGTTACAGAAATACTGCATTACAATGCACTGTGTTACAGAAATACTGCGTTACAGCTCACTGTGCTATACCATGTTACAGCTCACTGTGTTACAGAAATACTGCATTACAATGCACTGTGTTACAGAAATACTGCGTTACAGCTCACTGTGCTATACCATGTTACAGCTCACTGTGTTACAGAAATACTGCATTACAATGCACTGTGTTGCAGAAATACTGCACTATGGCTCACTGGGTTACAGTAATACTGCGTTTCAATGCACTGTGTTACAGAAATACTGCGTTACAATGCACTTTGTTACAGAAATACTGCGTTACAATGCACTGTGTTACAGAAATACTGCGTTACAGCTCACTGTGCTATACCATGTTACAGCTCACTGTGTTACAGAAATACTGCATTACAATGCACTGTGTTACAGAAATACTGCGTTACAGCTCACTGTGCTATACCATGTTACAGCTCACTGTGTTACAGAAATACTGCATTACAATGCACTGTGTTACAGAAATACTGCGTTACAGCTCACTGTGCTATACCATGTTACAGCTCACTGTGTTACAGAAATACTGCATTACAATGCACTGTGTTACAGAAATACTGCGTTACAGCTCACTGTGTTATACCATGTTACAGCTCACTATGTTACAGAAATACTGCATTACAATGCACTGTGTTGCAGAAATACTGCACTATGGCTCACTGGGTTACAGTAATACTGCGTTTCAATGCACTGTGTTACAGAAATACTGTGCTACAGCTCGCCGTGTTACAAAAATACTGCATTACAATGCACCGTGTTGCAGCTTGCAGTGTTACAGCTCACAGTTACAGAATTTTGTGTTACAGCTCACTGTATTACAGAAGTACTGCGTTACAGCTTACAGTGTACAGTACCATACTGAGTTATGGTTCACTGTGTTACTACACACTTCATTTACTTTCAGGAGGAAATTTCTTTCAAGTGCAAATAATGCAGGGAGACTGGACAGCATGTGCTCAACAGACCAACAGGGGTCACTGGTGAGCAATGAGACACTGACATCCCTACTGACTAAATCCCTGCCTCCCTAGGCAGCACTTGATAATTATACATTGCCTAGTAATGCATAAAAGAACGCTGCATTGTAGGAAATGTGCACTTTACGCATCTGTAACAAACTGACAGACAAAGCCCAGAGCTCCACAGGGCAGAGGCTGAGACTACTGCTCTCTGAGCCACGGCCGGCGCTGTCCAGCTGTCTGGTGCTGAAGCTCAGACCCACGAGCTGCACCCACAGCCATGACAGCTCAGCTGGGCTCCACTGACAGCTGGGAAAGAGGAGTGGGGGTGACGCAAGGCAAGGAGCAAAGCTGCCGGATTCTGGCTCCAAAATCCCACTCCATATCTCCCTCCTGTCTCCCCCATACCTCCAGCCTATCACCCTCCTGTCTCCCCCATACCTCCAGCCTATCACCCTCCTGTCTCCCCCATACCTCCAGCCTATCTCCCTCCTGTCTCCCCCATACCTCCAGCCTATCTCCCTCCTGTCTCCCCCATACCTCCAGCCTATCTCCCTCCTGTCTCCCCCATACCTCCAGCCTATCTCCCTCCTGTCTCCCCCATACCTCCAGCCCATCTCCCTCCTGTCTCCCCCATACCTCCAGCCCATCTCCCTCCTGTCTCCCCCATACCTCCAGCCTATCTCCCTCCTGTTTTACGCCTACCTTCCCCCTTATGGTGGTAAAACCATAATTTAATTAATCCCAATTAACATTGCCATTACCAATTAACATTATCTGATAAGCTAACAGAAAGACATCATGAACAGGACTCCCTCTGCATGCAGGATTTCCTCATCGCCAATTACCCAATTATCCCCGCTCAATTAGCTAATTAGCAGAATTCTTCGACGCTGACTCACTCATAGTTTTGTCCCCACCACACCATCTCATAGTGGGACGCAGTCTTTGGGGCTCGTTAAATCATGGGGCTCATTAAATAGGAGAAGCAGAAGCTGAAATACCCTCCAGACGTAAATGTGAAGCATCCTGCCGTCATCCATGGCTCTGTTGCTAATGTTTGCAAACAGAAACACACTCCCTAAAGACCCACTGCCCCCACGCCCCAAACTACCTTCATTCCACCCACCAGGCTAAAATATCACAAAAATACTGAAACAGTGTATACTAAAATGCATTCAAAAGTTCTACCTGCTGTTTCCTCTAAATACAAAAAATATATAATATTAATAGTAAAACACTAAAGCAATAAATAGTGAAATGTGTACATAAAATGAAAATTAAATAATGCCTACTACATATGGCCCAGCGAAGCAGGAACCATGACAGTAGTTCACCTTACAGGGCCTCAATCCACAGCCACCCACAGGCTTATCTGTCCCTGGAGCAACCGCAATATTCCCTCCCCTTTTTTTGCCATTCATATTCATATTTTCACATTTTAATGTATCTTGTAACTTTTCCTGTTGATCAATCAATCGACCAGACAACCAATCGGACTCACCGTAGCCAGCTCGTCGAATTTCCCGAAGAGTTCGTTCAGCAGCTTGACAAGCTCCTGAGCGGTGCACTGGGAAGCCAGGCTGGTGAAGCCCACGATGTCTGCAAACAGGATGCTGGGAGAAGAAACAGCACGCCAAGTTAGTCAGATGCAAACGTTTTTCCAGACAAACTGTTCCCTGACAATTACTCTAACAGCTAAGCAGCCGTAGCGCACAATACATTTCTCATGTCAGAAGTGCAAAGCTAAATATGGCATGCAGCTCTGTTTTAGAATGAAAATAAGTTTCAAAAGACGTGTTTGGCCCATATGTGAGTTTGGCTGGGTCCCAGCACCAGCCATGCCTATGATGACATTTTAATGACAACAAAAACGTACATGAAATAAAAGTAAAAACTGAACTCCTTTCAAACTCCTCACAGCAGACAGGGATGTGTGTGTGTGGATATGTGTTTGTGTGTGTGGATATGTGTGGATATGTGTGTGTGTGTGTGGATATACGTGTGTGTGTGTGTGTGTGTGTGAGTGTGTGGTTAACAGCCCTACACAATTACATAATTACATCACACTTTGTCACATCACAGATGTCAAACTATTTTTCAATTAATAAAATAATTAATCACAAATTAAATTTGCTGTGAACATTTTACATCGGAGGCCATCTGTAACCAGCCAACTCCCAACTCGAAAGGAAAGTATCACTTCACTCCGTGTACATAATCAATAAAAAGTTTCAAGACAGAGCCATGACTTGACTTTAACTAATTGCTAGCATTTTAAACATTGCTACAACCATGTAACCATAAAGGAAAGTATGACTTTGCTTGATTAATGTTAGATTCAGGAGTGGTTTGCAGGAGAGAGTATGATTCGGTGTTCAGTTACAAGAACACTGGCTATCTGTCTCAGATTGCATCTACGACCAACAGCATTTCTGCTTCTATTACGATTTTTTTTTTTTTTTGCCGAATTATGTTAAAAACTTTTTATAAATAGTATTATGAAACAGGTATACGCAGTGGGCGTGAACGGAGAATGATTGTACCGTTTAAGTTGCTGAAAAGCCTATCGTTAACATCAGTATTTTCATGCACGTAGTTGCCATTGACACCTGGACCCGAGACAATTAGTCTTCTGAAGAGCTTCGCTGATGAGGTTACGTTCGGCGCGCGCGAGTGTGCCATTCGGTTCCGCGTATTAATTATTCACTTATAAACCGTCTGTGATTCCCTCTCTCGAAGGCCTGATTAACGAACATTGTAATCGTTATGGATCAACAAAAGCGCGCCCGAGAGAGTAATTGCGCCTCCCTCTCCCCCAGCCCCCGTGATATTGTTAAGATAGTAATTATAATCAAATGCACATTCAGCAGCGTAAACAAGTGCGGAGGGCCTGCGCTGCTTTGAAATTTACCTCCATACACGACGTTTGAGAAGTACTGCTTCAACAGTCTCCTGCTATTCCGTGTCTGTCTTAAAGTATTGGCAAGAGCCCCACCTTCTCCATCATCTCCTCACTTACTGTAGCCTCAAGTCTACTTAACTCTGGTGATAGTGGTTATCCTCCATATTTGCACTTGGTGTTACTTGTCATATT
This sequence comes from Albula glossodonta, assembly GCA_019788955.1. Classification (NCBI taxonomy): domain Eukaryota; kingdom Metazoa; phylum Chordata; class Actinopteri; order Albuliformes; family Albulidae; genus Albula; species Albula glossodonta. The sequence goes on along the minus strand of JAFBMS010000173.1, from coordinate 476,400 downwards.
AGCTGAACAAGTTATTTTAAGCAAAAAAATCTGGGGGAAAAATGTATGTGATTTATTTAAATGGTGCATTTTTAAATGGCCTTTTCGGAGAACAGTAGCATCATTTCCACAAAAACTCAGATACGGCTAAGCGACATTAGCCACAAAATGATCAGCTGCCCAAGGTAATGTCAATGATTTTAGTCATGGAAAATGTATCAATTTTGACATGGTGGGGGGCGGGGGATAGTCTAAAAATCAATATCAGCTTTAGAAGTAATTAATGTTCAGCTTATTGCAGTAATGTTATTACTGAATGAACATGGAATCGATCAACTTGATCGATGTAAGAAAGTTCTCTAATCTGACCGTGATTGAAAGGTACAGGAACTGCCATTTCATGCCATGCACAAACGACGCCCCTGTCCGAGGACATACAGAACACGCCGGCAAACCCTGCCGCGCAGAGCTCGATATAACTCCTCAGACGTAATGCCGCAGATCTCTCGGCGCCAGCTGGACCGTTCTGAACGCAACAGATTGACCATTGCGGGGGGGAAAAATAACTCTCAAGAACAAACATCCACTCTCTACGGCCAGCAGAGAACTGCGGTTTCTCACCGAGGGGGTGGGGGTATTCAGTCCCTTCGTATATTATGCAAGCAGCACCAAAGAAAAATGCATAGAAAAATGAATGAAATGAAAAATTTTTGTAATGTATGTATGTTAACAAAAAAAAAAAATGAAATTAAGAGCCTTCTACAGGCACATGCGACCCACACTGCACCTGGTGACCTAATCAGGAAGCAGTCGAAGTGACTCTGAAAGAGCACTCCCTCCATTGATGTGTGTGTTTGCATCCGTACAGAGGAAGGTTAACCTTAATGGTGACTCTTTCTCTCACTCTTTCAATCTCTCTTTTCACTGTCTCTCATTGTCTGTCTCATTTTTCTTTCTACCTCCATCTTTTTTATTATTATTTTAATGTTTATTTATCAGAAAAATCACATTAAGCTGTGTAGTCTCCTTTACAAGGGCAGAATGGCCAACAGTACAGCAGTTGAAACATTACATAATATTACGATACATTACAATTAAAGCAACATTAAAATATAAAGCAATATGTCGGCAACTCTCTCCCTCTCGCTCTCTGAGACAGTGTTTATTTTCAGAGTTGGTGAAAAGCAGGAATGTGTTCAGAAAGGCTCTGTTAGGTTGTGTTATGACACAGAGCTGAGCAGATGCCCTTATCAAGGAGAATTACAGTTTATCGCTGCTGTGTTTTACTCTAATATATGCCATTTTACACTGCCTTCCACTCTCTGCTGTGTCACATCGAGGAGCTGAGATTTTCAGTCTGCACTGAGCATGCCCAGAACTGACCACTCCATGGTGTAGTGTATATCTTACAATCTATCCCAGAATATATACAACATTTTATGCACAGAATCACACATTCACTGATTTTCCAAACTCTTTAAGGGGAGTTTTTCTGTAATACATTTAGGAGACTCTCTTAACCAGAGTGACTTACACACTGCTCATTTAAACACCTGGCTATATTTTAACATGCATTATGTCTGTGATGAAGTTGCTTCAGTTTTTTTTTTGCAACTCAAATTACAGGCATGCCAATCAAACAGTGATTGCCATATTCAATGGTGCTGTGCTGGATTTTTGTCAGGTGACAGATCACATGATTTGGTTTGTGAACAGTCTAAAAAGTCGATAAAAAAAACTGACATGTCAGTGAAAGTAGTCGTATTTTCTATTTCGACAGCAATATTCAATATTCTAACTTCTTCCGCAAACAATTTCCCACATGCCATGACGAACTCTCTTGGATACATTACAGATAACACACAGCTATCCTGTGTAAAATTACTGAGCAAACAGAGGGGGCGGGGGGCTAATTTTCCAGCTCGAACTGTGAGCCGCTTCCTCACCTATCTATATCTTAGTCTGATGAGTCCCCCCCCCCCCCCCCCAAGTAGAATCAGGAAGTAAATTTGGCTGGAGCTGGTGTTTGAATATCAGCTGTGATGTGCAGTGAAGACTTTCCGTCTTCAGAATATCGCAGCTCATTCAGCCAGGCCTCGGCCGAGCGTGTCCTCTGCTCCACTTTCCACTGCATTGTAGAGATAAGACCGTATTTAACCACGCGCGTTACGCAATGCAGTTTAGGCTCTCCGTGGAGTGTAATCCCTGCAGATTTAATCCACGGGCCGAGCAAACTCTCTTCCCTGCAGTGACATACTGTACATCCCCACCATGCCCAAGGCCGGTGCATACACACCTCACTACCTGCAGCAAAGGATGCTTCCTCATTGGTCAGGTCTCCCAAGTCCCTTGCCCCTGATTGGTCAGCGTGGAGGAGGCTGATTGTTTATTTGTTTATGGCAGTTGTTTGCTCTCAAACTCGGTCCTAGTGCACTCCTGTGTATTACCTACTCATTCAAACAGCAGCTGCAACCCCTGAACTTTAATAAGCTAAACGATTTTTGATTGGTCAAAGCAGAGGTGCGAAAAGCAGGCGCTGTGATTGGTTGGAGCAGAAGCACAGTGGCACTGAGTGCATGCGATTCGGTGTCCTCCATGCCCACCTATTGCACAGGTGACGAGGAAAGAGTAAACCACGAAACCCAATGGATAAAAAATCAGCCTGTATTGAAAACCATGCGATCCACGTGCAGCAGAACAGCAAGAATGGGTGAAGACATGGCTTTAGTACAGTAGCTGCATATCAGTTTAGCTAATCTGCTTAGCGAGGTGCTATAGCTGACACATTGATGAGAATCACATTAGTCTGCAAGAGCATGACCAAAAACTATGTGTGTTCCGCTGCTAACTTTTCAGATTGCAATCCAAATTCTGTGAGGTGCATTCAGTAATCTTAGGAGATCTGCCAACATTTTTTAATCCCTTGCCCCTTGTTGTTCACTGCTACCACGTGGGTTTGTCTTTGTTTTGCCATCCAGATGGTTTTTTCCCCGTCAGTTTGCAGCAGGTGGAAGTGGCTTGGGACTCAGGGCATACGGTGCTGAAATAGGGTGCTAACTCCTTCCAGCCGGTTCACAGCCGGCGTATTTGGCATAAAAAAACCACACGCCCCCAGTGTTTTCACATGGGGAGGGATTATCTTTCCACAGGAAATAAGCCATTCCCTGACACCTGGCCATCATGAGATTTCAGGGTCAGCCGAGGTCATTTTTTATGATCTGTTGCAGTACGATGAACCTCGACAGCTAGATGACAGATTGAACCACACATATTTATATTTTATATATCTCTTCAACCTGGAAGCATCCCAAAAAAAGTTAAAACTGAATCCCCTGGCAACTGATATAAAATAGCTCCAAGAAAGAGAGCTAGAGAGGTGTAGCCAAGTTAATTGTGACATCACAGTGACCCAAGGTGTTGTTTATGTCAATCAAAAAAAGAAAATCACCAATAGCTGTTCAGTCAAAACAGCCCCGGCACCTCCCACAGTCTTTCTACCATGGAAACTGGCTACCCACTTTCATGTCCCAGACAACTCAGGAGTGAGTAATGAGATTATAATAAGGGGATGTACTCAATTACGATTGGTTCATCCCTTTTTTGGAATCGACCAATCACGTTCATTCTATATAAGCATTCCCTCCCCTGAGACTCATTAGCCTTTGCTGACCTGTGATTAAAAGTTTCACCCCCTTCGAATACATTATGTATGAACCAATAAGGTGTAGCACTCACATTTCCAGTCGAACATTTCTGCTTTGGGAGGGGATGAATGGGGGAGAAAACAAAATGAAGACAGGCAGATCCTGAGGGTAGGGCTAGTGAATCTCGAAAATCCGCTGCGCAGGGTAATGTCCAGGCTGTCAGCGCTTCAGACATCAGCAGCATAACCCATTCTGATTTATTAATATTTCCAAACAAAGGTCTTTGTTTGCTCCTTGACTTCCTGTTCACTTATTCCTTAGTGATAATTACTGTGGGTTCCATTAACACGCAGGGACTGTGTGAGCGCTCAGGGATTCGGTACGCCTTTTGATAAGGGTCATGTGAGGACACGCTTGGCGGCCATGTTTTTTGGGGGGTGCGGGGCGAGGGGGTGGAGCGCTGAGCTCAAGGCGATCTAACGCAAAGAGACAGGATTTTAATGCATGACAACAGGGCCATGGTGTGTGTGCCAACATACATGAAACAGATCCGCTCATGGGTAAATGACGAAAACCTAAGGTCCAACATTGTATTTCAGTCTGAATTGTACTGGCTGTACAACAGGGGTGTATGTCTGTGTGTGTGTGTACATGTATCTGTATTTGTGTGTGTGTGTGTGTGTTTGTATATTTACATGCATGTGTATATGTGCCTACGACAAGCACTGTATAACATTTTGTAAATAGATATAAATGAACAATTGTGCAAGTGCATATGTTTGTTAGAGAGAATGTGTGCGTGCGTGTGTGTGTGTGTGTGTGTGGTAGGTGTGGTAAGGGAGGTCCTTACCTGACGTTATCGTGTGTTTGTGTGTGTGTGTGGTAGGTGTGGTTAGGGAGGTCCTTACCTGACGTTATCGTGTGTGTGTGTGTGTGGTAGGTGTGGTAAGGGAGGTCCTTACCCGACGTTATCGTGTGTGTATTTGTGTGTGTGTGGTAGGTGTGGTTAGGGAGGTCCTTACCTGACGTTATCGTGTGTGTGTGTGTGTGTGTGTGGTAGGTGTGGTAAGGGAGGTCCTTACCCGACGTTATCGTGTGTGTATTTGTGTGTGTGTGGTAGGTGTGGTAAGGGAGGTCCTAACCTGATGTTATCGTGTTTGTGTGTGTGTGGTAGGTGTGGTAAGGGAGGTCCTTACCTGACGTTATCGTGTGTGTGTGTGTGGTAGGTGTGGTAAGGGAGGTCCTTACCTGACGTTATCGTGTGTGTGTGTGTGTGGTAGGTGTGGTAAGGGAGGTCCTTACCTGACGTTATCGTGTGTGTGTGTGTGGTAGGTGTGGTAAGGGAGGTCCTTACCTGACGTTATCGTGTGTGTGTGTGTGGTAGGTGTGGTAAGGGAGGTCCTTACCTGACGTTATCGTGTGTGTGTGTGTGGTAGGTGTGGTAAGGGAGGTCCTTACCTGACGTTATCGTGTGTGTGTGTGTGTGTGTGTGTGGTAGGTGTGGTAAGGGAGGTCCTTACCTGACGTTATCGTGTCTCTGGATGTAGATCTTGTGAAAGATTCTTTCCGGAGGCTTCAGAAAGTCCTCCTTCATCTCCATGGCGACGTTCCTGGGCAGCAAGCTCATGAGGAGGCGCTCCTGAGAGGGAAGAAGGAAGGTGGACTTGATTGGCTGCTGCCTGCCCCGCCCCCACTCTGTGAGCGACAGGAACACAGATGTGTTCTGATGACCATGGCAACCCTAATGCTAGCCACTCATGTCTATCCTGTCCAAACCTGTGTGTGTGTGCACGTGTGTGTGCGAGAGAAAGAGAGAGAGAGAAAGAGAGAGTACCTGTTTATTGTATTGATCATCCCTGTGCAATGTGTGTGTATGTATGTCTGCCTGTTACTTGTTCTGATTCTGATTGATGTGTACTATGCGTTTGCATGTGTGTGTGTGCGTGTGTATGTGTGTGTCTGTGTTTATGTATGTGGGTGTAGTATCTGTGTGTGTGTATGTATGTATGTGTGTGTAGTGTCTGTGTGTGTGCGTATGTATGTATGTATGTATGTATGTGTGTGTCTGTGTGTGTGTATGTATGTGTGTAGTGTCTGTGTGTATAGTGTCTGTGTACCTGTTTTTCATTCTCGTCCTCCATGCGCAGCCTCTCCTCGATGCAGTTGCGTGCCTGCAGGAAGGCCTTCCTCTGAGCGCGCTCAGTCAGTATCCTCACAAACAGCCCAGAGAGATTCACGCTGGTGAACAGCACAGTGTTGGCAACCAGCTGCGGACAGCAACAATCAGACGTTAGTCCCTTAGGCTTGGGCAGACAGACAGACAGACAGACAAATGCTGTAGGTCAGGGATGAACAGGGGGACCGAAGTGCCAACATATTTAGCATATTACGTTCAATCATCAGCCAGTTTATCCCTCGGAAACAAGATTTACGGATTTTTGAGCCCAGTGGTCTTCATTCGTGGTCCTGTAGGGCTTCAGTGTATTGTTTTTTGGCAGGTTATGGTTTTCAGCTGACACGTATCCATTTGTGGAAACTGAGCATGAAAACAGCACAAATAGCTACATACCAAACCTGTAAAGAGTTCAGGCAAGGTGTAAAGGTCAGAACCTTTGGCTTCATAAGTCAACTGTTGGGGTGATGGAGGGAGGAATTTGCATGAAATCGATAGTTATTTTACAGAGCAGAAGATTTATAAACAGATCTGAACAACATCCCAGATCAATAAACTGGCCTGCAGATGCTAAAAGTAAATAGTGCTCTCAGTCTGACAAGCACCATAAACTCCACCGCCATTATTCTTTCTGTGTTGAATGGACACAAGTACCTTCTCCTCTGTCTCCATCTCTACATTTCTTGCAGTTTTAAAATGGCAAACATAACCACATCGTCAAATGAATTTCTCAAGTGATAACATGACGCTAAATGCACAACCCGCAAACCACGATTTAACCGGAGACAACGGTTTGAAACGACGTCGCTCGAAATAAAAAGCGCAGAGTTTGAAGGACGTTGCCTAGGCGACATAAGTTCGGTTTCCGCTGGAGTAGAGGGAGGCTGGATATGCTAACGGTTATAGCTGATTGTTTGTTCATGCGCCCAGGCAAACTGCACAGGGACACAACCAGATTCAGCGGGTGCATCTTCTTAATATTATACCTAAGACGAGAGCCATGCTAGACAAACAGTGGCTCAAAATTCAGAACTAAAAGTAAATTGTATGTGTGCATTCCTAGCCATTCAATTTCACATATTTCTGGGATGTGAACTGGCAAATACCAAGCAACAAATAATCTGAACTGTTTTATATTTTTCCCTTCAAAGCACTGAAAATGCTTTGAAAGGAAAAATATAAAGATAAAGCATTTTCAGTTAGCTTAATTGAATGGGGTATTGATGACAAAAAACAAAACAGGATACGCTTGGGTTTCTATAGGACGAGTTTAAGAATCTTCGGTGTAAAAAATTGTCATTGCATGGGCACAGGCTTCTGTTCTTGACCAGCATGAAAACACTGAATCCCCAAAATCCTCACCCTCTCCATTACTGCACCGGGGCATTTAAGTTGTCTTTGGACTAGCGAGAAAAGTGCAACTTTATATTTTACATCCAAGAACTGACCACGGCTAGATCTATTTACCTTCAGCAGTTTGGCATGAGAATGGTACCAGCTAGGGTTGTGACTGCCTACCAATAGGAGCTATTGTGAAAACAAAGCTTAAGCCAGCAACATGTCAACGATGTCCAGAAAAAAAACACTTTCCCTGTGTTCAAGGTTTTTATTATTTACAGGTGTAGCAGGTTCACAACAGCCAGGAAACTTAATTCACTGTCTCTCTTCTGTCACAGACTGGGGATGCACTTGCTTATTCTACATCTTGGTTCAAAAGACCTTACAACAATTTATTCTAAGTGCCCCACTTATGCTATACCAAAACTGTAAACAAAAATACTTCTCAGACTTATCGCACCATACCCTCAATCCCTCCCTCTCCTCTGCACACTATGTCATTTAATGTAATTCTGTAGGCTTATGTAATTTTGGCACTTCTGTGTGCAAGAGGCTCTGGATAAATGGAAATAAACAGGGGGCTTTGCGGGTGGAGCAAATTGCCTGTTCTAAGATAAATGGCACAGCTCAGCTTGCGGGTTGCTGGTCTTGGAACCCAAGCAGTCAGATCTCAAGGGACCTCGAGACTCTCTTGCGTTACTGTCTGAGAGCAGTACTTACTAAAGCAGCGATCACAACGCAGGGATGCAGGATTTTTGGCACTAGACATTCGAGGGTGATGCATGGAAACAAAACATATTTTACGCTTGTCTCTTCTCAGGAGAGTTTATGATTGTTTTCCCAGTTTGAATCATTGCTTTCACCTGAGACCAATGATGTCCAAATCAACACACATCCAAACACTCAGGATTCACACGGATTCACATATACATGTACTGGCAAACAGACTCAAACACACAAACTTATACAAACACATGCACACACACACACACACACACACACACACACACACACACACAGTCTTAACACAGCCCACTTCAATGAGCTCAATAGCAGGATTATGTGATTAGGGGTTTCTAAATTCTGCCCTTGGTCAAGCCTGTTGGTACTGGCCCCTTTAATATGCCCCCCCATTGCTTACAAGAAGACCACACTTCTTATCCAGCACTACGCTCTATGGTATCGTAGAGAGAAGGAGCATTTCTTATACTGCACTACGCTCTATGGTACCGTAGAGAGAAGGAGCATTTCTTATACTGCACTAAGCTCTATGGTACCATAGAGAGAAGGAGCATTTCTTATACAACACTACTCTCTATGGTACCGTAGAGAGAAGGAGCATTTCTTATACTGCACTACGCTCTATGGTACCATAGAGAGGAGGAGCATTTCTTATACTGCACTATGCTCTATGGTACCATAGAGAGAAGGAGCATTTCTTATACTGCACTACGCTCTATGGTACCATAGAGAGAAGGAGCATTTCTTATACAACACTACTCTCTATGGTACCATAGAGAGGAGGAGCATTTCTTATACTGCACTATGCTCTATGGTACCATAGAGAGGAGGAGCATTTCTTATACTGCACTACGCTCTATGGTACCATAGAGAGAAGGAGCATTTCTTATACAACACTACTCTCTATGGTACCATAGAGAGGAGGAGCATTTCTTATACTGCACTAGGCTATATGGTACTGTAGAGAGGTACTGGAGAGAGAAGGAGCTCACACAAAACCACAGTTTCACTCCAAACACACACAACTGTACTTAAATATTTATCTTATCATTACTATAGTTACCTCAGTTGCCTGAAGATTTATGAATAATTTTTATTTGACTTTTGGTGATGAATTGTTTTGTATGTCCCCTCATGGAAATCACAGTGTATAAATTGCAGTATATTTTAAATATACTGTGATGTTAATTGCAACATATTTGTAATATACTATGCCAAATTCTGTTTCCACTAGGGGTATTTGGAAGGCAAAGGAAGTACCTGAAACTTTCAGCCACAGTAAGCCAAGTACAGCAGCTACAAACAAGTAATTACAATTGGCTCGGCAGCCACCAAAGAAAACACAAATAAACACAGTTATGAGAACAACCATCATCTGTTTCTTTGCTCAAGATCATATATCCCAAGTCTACTATCAAAAGAATGAGGGATGTATGTCTTTTTGACTGCAAATTTGACAGAGGGCTGTTGTTGATGGTTGGCTATTTAATTTTCCGCCTTTCTGTAATTGAGTATGTGGCTTTACACGGCAAACATATCTGCTCGTAGCTGAAAATGTGCCTACATGTCAAGGTTAATATGTTGTCCTGGTCCCTGTCCATTTGGAAAATGTCAGCTCTACGCAATCAAGCGTCTATAGTGAGAACACTGTCATTCTTGGTTATTTGTTCAGGTTGTCATGTTGTTGTTCCAAAAGATGTTTAGAAATAAAAAGGTTCTACAGTGGTTTGTTTACAAACATAGGGAAACATTTTCGGGACTCCCCAATGATTGCAAATAAATAACATTGTGGTGATGCTATTTAGAACCTTTTTGTGTATTGTGCGTGTTAGCGACATGCCACTGGACTAAATTCAAACAACAATTGACTCTAAATCAGAGAAAACAACAGTTCAATTGAATTGTGAGGCAAACATTCAGAACAAATGTAGATTGAATCTGGGCCAAAGGTAAGGACAAAATTTGACTGAATTCATGTCACTGACTTGGATTTTAACCCTCTCTTAAATTAATGGTTGCTCACAAATGCTTCTCTCTATTATATACGTCTTTTTACGTTTGCTTGCATTGCTCATATTCTATCTAAACATAATTCCGTTTGTCCTTAACTATCAGTTATAAAGTAAGTCTTAATTTTACTTGATATGATTATAGGGGTGATAGCTGGAAAACACGAAAAATGTGATGCAGGCAACAAGAATGAACCATTCCTTAAACCCGTCATTTGTCATAAGCTGATGGTAACTAGTATTCTCTAGGGGTGGGTGGGGGGAATCTGTACCTTAGGGCAAACACACACGCTGACTGCTGCCTTCGGGGGAAAAAGGAAAGAACTGAAAATAACGACAACTCCTAGAATCATAGGGATAAAACTGAACCGAAAATGACGTAACTGCGTGAGGATGAAAAAAAAAAAAATCATCCATTCTGTCAGTCATCACTCAGCAACGTAATTCCCGTGAGTGTCACGCACTCTTCAATAAGCGTCCGGCAAAGACGTACAGAAAGTGTACGGGCGACTGGTACGCGTTGCGTACAATTTGAGGTGTTGACCTCCGTGTAATTAATTGTACAGTCTTGTAGTAAATGATTTGGAACGCGTCAATTATGTCGAATTCATTCTCGGTGGTCATAGTGGTTGTTGTTATACTGTCAAGTAGTAGTATGAACTGTTTAGTTAGAAAATGAATTTACTGGTGTTTTTCCTACACGGAAAGTCTATAGATGTCTCTGCTGCCATCGCCTATCAGATGGTCGGCATGAATATAAGCTGTTGCTGGAGGTTTGCCCAGGCAACGCTCCTTTGAGATGACGCGAAGGCTTCTGTTCACTAGGGCTAAACTCGGACCTCTCACAACAGGGAAGCGGATTCCCATCCTATTCCGCGAGAGGTGAAGGGCTTGAGTGCACGTTCAATTATCTGTACTGAGTTCTAACTCTAAGTCGGTGAGGAAAAGAAAAACAAAAGCAAAGCACATCTAGCTAGCCAACAAAACCACCTTGCTCGTGGATTTCGAATGCACTGCACTCTAAGGGGATGATTAAATTCCCCAGCCCCTATCATATGGTAATTAGTCAATGTAACTCTTTCAAAAGAGATTATAGTTTATGATTAAATTATGGGCTGCATATAAGCCTAATCTTGTTTAACTCTATTTTACAACTGCCCAATAGGGAGCAAGAGCCATATGTTTATGAATTACAGTTCACTAAGGAACACGACAACAATACCATGAAACCACAACTAATACCACTACTTCTACTACTACTTCTAATAATAATAATAATAATAGTAATAATAATAATAAAGCTTGTTTTTCCCCTTGGATTATTAAAAGAGATCAGCATGCTCGGATAAACTTTGTTGTATTCTAAAATTATATGCTGAGGTGGAAACCAAGTAGCCTATACATTCCTTTTTACCGCTGTCCGTTTGTATTTACTGTGCTGTAAACCGCTAGAACAAGACAACAGCAATATATAACAAGAGATGAACAAAAACTGAGGGAGACGCACAAGGCTAGAGAGTGACTGACAGACCAGCACAAGAGGTCCCCCGGATATCACCTGGTTGACAAACGGAGATACTCACTGTTCTCCATAGCCTCTGTCGTTTGACGGTGACTGATGTGGCCGTCACGATAATGTGGGACACGGCCACCATAATTCCAAACAGGACGGCCAGCAGGGTCCGCACGGGCAGGAGCGAGTAGGCGACGAATGTCACGAGCAGCAACTGCCACATCCCCTGCTCCGGTGACACCGGGGGCTCCGTGCCTAACGCCCCGAGAGGGAACGGGCAGCAGAGGAAGGAGAAGGTGAAGCCGAACAGCAGAGTCAGGTTCACGATCTGCTGGAGTTGAGTCACTTGTAGGTACTTGACATTTGTGACGATGAACAAGGAGACGAATATTACACAGTGCACGGGATAGGATCCCTTGGAGATAGTGAGACCCGGACCGGATATAAGCTCCACTCCCGCCAAAGTTGATGTCATGATAATCAAGACAGCCAGCGCTTTGAGAGTCGAGGTCTGCTCCAATTTCAGGTTGTAATTTTGGAAAAGCGACTCCAGCTCTTTGCAGTCAAATTCGTCCTCGCAGGCGATTGCGTTGAAAGGAATTCCAGGTGGACAGTGACCTTTCTTCCTCCGCGTTTTGACTTTCTGAAACGGAATTTCCTCCATATCAGGGCCATTCATAAATCGAAATTAATTCGCTTCCCCGTCTCCGTAGTTTTGTTGTATAACAAATGCAGTTGTTAAAGACGGAGCCGGTTACAGCAAAGCGTTTTGAAGAATGACCGTTATTCTGAAGAGGCGAAGATAATCTTTAGCTGCTCTCACCATCCACAGGTTGACATCCTTTGTTTAGGATGAATGCATTCAAGGAAATATGCCAGATTCCTGGTTCTCTTAAAGAAAATTCCGTCAAAGAGAATGAATTCTGTTCCTTGGTTCACTTAGTTTTGCAAGTAGGTTAACGTACTGTAGCACACAGCAGACGGTGATCCTGTTCGATATTCACAAGCGTTTCGCCGGGCACAGATTGGATCACGCCTGCGCAATATGATCTTGAGACACAAGGCACGTCTCAGTTGCTTTAAAGATTGACAAGACAATACAAAGATTTGACAAGAGCCACCTATGGGTATTCTGTGTACTTAGTCGAATAAGAAATGTTTTTTTTTTTTTTTGTTTTGTAACGTAGGCGTGACAAAAGTTATTCTTACATCTGTAATCATCAAAAATAACTTTCGTGGGGTAAGCATGAGATGGTATCAATAATAATAATAATAATGATAATAATAATAACAATAATAATAATGATGAGTATGCACATGCACAGAAACAAAAACAAGGGTTGCAAGATCACCATCTTTTATTTTTAATCCAAATTTAGAGTATTTATGGAAATACACAGCAAAACACGGTTTTTAGAGCAAAGAACCTAAAAACCACTAGCAGTATACATATGAGAACAACTGAACTCATATGTACACTGTTAGTGTTAAATGAACACTGGACATTTTGCTGTGCTGAATCTGATGTAGTCTGGAACAACAAGTAACAAACTGTTTTCACTATGATACAGTATAAGTGGATACAATTCAGTTCAACTCAAAGCTAGCAACTCAAACTTAACAACTCTCATTAACAGAAGGATCTAATCAAGGAATTATATTTCAGGCATTTATGAGGGGCCCACAGCAATTCACACAGTTTCAATTTTTACACACTAGCCTTTGTTACAGTCGGGTATTTACTTAAGTAAATAGGGTGAAGGATCTTACGTAAAGGTGCAATGGCAGTGCCTTACCTAGGAATCGAACCTGCAACCTCTCAGTAAGAAATCAAGAGCGTTTCATTCCAAACACTTTGATAGGATGATGTGATCAGTCCTGGCATCCAGGTCATTTATAAATGTATAGTTTCATATAAATTATGAATTCATAAATTCATTGTGTACCAAAACAGGGGCAAACAATGCAATGCAATGACGCAGGACAGTTATTCACAGTTTGAATGTTTTTCAGAAAGCAAAACTATTCACAGGACAACAGACTATATTCATCTGAATTATGCGGCGTTATAGAGTGCAGGTGCATGTGTGGGGGGAGGGTATTGCTTGGGTTGGGCACTGGGAGGGTGGGCTGTTTTAAAGCAGTGCTCAGATGGCCTTTTGCGTTTCCGTGGTGCGGTGCTGTTGGCCAATAATCTGCGTCTCTTACTTTTTTACTGGAACTGGCCCATGTCCTGGATGCCTGCGAGTTTGACCATACCATTACTGCAAAGGTCTTGCATTGCAAGTAGAGTGCAAGACGAGTTGTGTGCTACACCTTCCCCATGCGCTCATTCTGAATCACTCACTCACACACTGTCAACAAATGATGCATTTGAAATACTGAAATAAAGTCAACATTCTCATCATATCATTTGAACTGAACAAAGTGCACAAATCCAGCTCATCCTCAATTCTTTTTGGTTAAACTTAAAAAAACAGACCACATTTTCAGAGAGAAACTGCACTGAGCTGCATTGCGTGTGTTCCCTAAAAGTGTGAGTTTCATGAACTTACAATGGTATGTAAACCACAAAAACTGGTCTTATTGTATTGTTTTCTCAGCACTATCCACTTTTCCCAAAATAATTTTCGTTACAGGGTAGATAGAATTGAAATGGTCAAGAGGAAAAGTACAACATTTGTGAATAAAATCGATCAACTAGTTAACTGACAACTGGATAACTGTTGGTATGTTTCATTAGTTATGTTGGAAAACCTTCTGCTTTAAGGTAACAGGTTTGCATACTATGGTTGGCATATCCTTGCTCAGAGTCGCCATAAGTCCGTATAATTCCATTTAGCGCGCTGCTTAATTGCTTCTATAAATAATCAAGCTGTTGCTTTGAGCTTAGCAGAGCAATGGCGCTCACTCATTCACATTCATGGCGCTCTAATTTCACATTATAAAAATTCTCTTCAGGTTCCCAAAACCCAACGCGCGAGGTATCTGTTGATGGACGTGGGTGTATCGGAATTGCACAGTGGAACGTGGAGGGGTCGGACACTTTTTTCATTACATAACATACCAGGCTTTCCGTTAGCACACTTTCAAATTTATCCACAAAGGCATAACATCTATACAGTTTAGCCGCTTTCTTCTAACACGTGATCTGATGTCCTTCATGATGATGATGATGATGATGGTTATTATTATTACTTGCACTCACAACCACACCTCAAACAAACAAACAAATTTGTGGGTTACACTAAACAAAAAATATCGGAATTAATAATTGTTGAAAATGTCTTCTGCATCATTTTCTTTAGCCTCCCAGCATACGACCTAATGCAAATTATGGCTTAGAGCAGGCTCGCGCGTAAGGCAACTGTTCTTCCTCGCTCAGGATAAAGTTACATTCCACCTGGTGTAGACCTCGCTGGGTTAAGGCCCTGTAAGGCATCTATATGCAGGAACAGTCAATCTCCATCTCAGGCGCGCGTGCTGGGAGAAAAAAAATCGAATAACAATTTCCGGAAATAAATTAATGCTGTGCGAGGTTGTGAAACGGGTCCTCAGACTGCAGTTTTGTAAAAAGCCAATTAAATCACGCGTGTGCTCGAGCCCCTGGTGAAATGCCCTTGAAGGTGAAGTTTCGTTGTGAAGTTCTGTGGAACTGGACATTTATCCTGCGGTCTTCTGTAAACCAAACAGCACACTCAGTCCTATCTTTTTCAGAGAAAGAAGGCAAAGCATCACAGCGAACTGTATTGATGAGGCCAATGAACTGTGGCGAGCACCGCAACGGCACCAGAGGCTACAAATAATACAGTTACAACTTTTATCTGGTGCGTTGAATGAGCTGGAGCAGGCGTGGGCAGGGATGGCCGCATCGTCTCGCGAATAACATGCCAAGGTCTGCCTTTAACTATTAGCATCCCAATAAAATATTTCGGAATATCGAGATACATTTATTGATGCGGGCATGTGCATGTGTGTGTGTGTGTGTGTGTGTGTGTTTGTGTGCTTTAGTGTATGAAAATATGTTTTTTGCATGTGTGGGTTTGTGCACTTGTAAGTATGAGTGTGTGCTTGCATGTGTGTGTGCGTATGTGCATATGTGTGTATGTGTGCATATGTGTGTGCGCACGCATGTGCATGTGTATGTGTGTGAGTGTGCGTGTGTATGCACGCATGTGAGTGTGTGTGTTTGTGTGTTTTTGGGGATTTCCAGAAACGGACACATCCATGGTGGATCGGTCTGTGGCTCCATCTCCTCTCAGAATAAAACCTTCCCCCCTCCTTCCCGACAGGGGACTTCTGGGAACGGCAGTCAGAAAAAAGGAAGACATCTGATTGGCTCGTAACGGTAGGTGAACAGAAGGGGGCCTGAAAGCAATCACAGGGACGGGACTGGTA
The DNA here is from genome assembly GCA_019788955.1 of Albula glossodonta. Lineage (NCBI taxonomy): Eukaryota > Metazoa > Chordata > Actinopteri > Albuliformes > Albulidae > Albula > Albula glossodonta. The sequence continues at coordinate 460,605 of JAFBMS010000173.1, read as the reverse complement.
TAAGCCAGACACACAAAAACAACAACACACCACCTCACAGGAAACAAAGCAACAGATCAATCATCTCGTCCCGTAACCCATTACATGGAAAAGATGGCAAACATCACACCTCAAGGGTGACAAACCATGGACTACAATCATCTAAAAAAACGTATCAGCACATTCAGTACTGTTTTGTTGTTTAAGTGTTCTTTCTTCAGCAGGTCATCCACAGGGTTTAGTCCATGCTAACCTTCCTGGTACTTGAGACCTTTACCCTCTCTAGCACTTTAACACCCTCGTCCCGAAAGAAATACACTTTGCACGTCGCTCTGGATAAGAGCATCTGCTGAATGCCTAAAATGTAATGTAATGTAAAAGCAAGATCAAACCAAGCCTTGAACTTCTGTGTTCTTTACATGGTGTTGTGTGTGTGTGTGTTTTTTTTAAGTTACATTATGTGAGCCCACAGTGCGATCTCAACACTCCTACAGGTATGAACCAAGAGTCTGAAGGACTGTGTCAATATACATTAGATAAAATCAGTTACTTCCAATGGCAGCAGAGATTGGGTTTAAAAATACACTGGGCTCACAGAGCATCTCTGAGACCAGCTCTCCTCTGCCACATTACCTTTGAGACCTTCACTCTCTTGAACAGAAAAGAGAAAAGAAGGTGTCGGCCTTTATTTGTTGCCGTTCTCACGCAGACGCAGGAATCTGGCAACCTGATAATGAAATTCTCTTTTATGCATGTCTCCTTTTCCACATGCAGCTTGTATGTATTTTTTGCATGCGGCCCATTTATAGAGGTGTGGATTTACAGAAGAGACCCAGGTTACATACGATGCTAAGAAGTACAATGTCAACACCGCATACCACACGGATTTAAACCTGCAACCCCTTAACTGTGAGCCCAGCTCCCTTATCTGTTATCCTACATCACCCCCTCAGGAAGCCTTCACAGCTAGGACACCGGAGGTGAAGGTGACTCGGTTTAGTTTAGTTTAGTTTGTCATCTCTTTGTTTTCGAAAACGTTGTTTCGTCGGCATGTGAACTTTTTCGCTGAGAATAGCCCGTGTGTGACATCTCCCACTCCGGCTCACCCTGCCGCTCCTCAGAGCTGTGTTTCCACGGCAACCCAAGGACCAGGGAGCCCCACTCTGCCAGAACGGAGGAATCACAACGAGCTGTCATCTTCTTATTTTATGCTTTTATATACACACATATATATATATATATATTTTTTTTTAGTTGATGAAACTGGAGATTGATGGGTGTTCTCAACCCCTCACCTCCACACACAAACACACATGCGTATGCACACACACACACACACACACACACACACACACACACCCTTACTTCCTACTCTTATCCACTATTGTTTACCAGCAAATGGTCCAAAAATCATTTCCTATGGAGAGCCGGTGTATAAGTAAAAAACACAGAGCTGCACAAACACGGTGCTCTTATTGATTAATGATTAATTATGTAGGGACTTGTGGACCCCAGGAAGGGTAGCTTTTACTTTGTAACCAACTAATGGATCTGAACAAACTAATTGATGAACAATTTCATCATTTGCATGCTTTGTTCTTCATCACGTTTTAGTGAATAACAAAATCAATCCCACCCCCCTTTTTTTGAAGAGATGTGCTAATTGCAATCATCTGGTTTAATTTTGTGCTTGGGTGAGACAAACACACGGAGATACTTCTGCTCTCTAAAGCTGGGGTGTTTCACTCACTCGGTCCTTTTGGGAAGCAGGGATCAGCTTATAACAATTACCCAAACTCTCTGGCTAGTTACATCTGACCCTCCCACACAGAGGGGGTTAGGGGTTCAGCCCCCCGCCACGTGGAAAACCCATATTAAAAATGTGTGTATATTAACAGGATGCAGACTGTGGGGCCCATCCACACACTGGAGCAGTGCCTTAACAGGGTGCAGACCGTGGGGCCAATCCACACACTGGAACAGTGCCTTAACAGGATGCAGACTGTGGGGCCCATCCACACACTGGAGCAGTGCCTTAACAGGATGCAGACCGTGGGGCCCATCCACACACTGGAACAGTGCCTTAACAGGATGCAGACCGTGGGGCCCATCCACACACTGGAACAGTGCCTTAACAGGATGCAGACCGTGGGGCCAATCCACACACTGGAACAGTGCCTTAACAGGATGCAGACTGTGGGGCCCACCCACACACTGGAACAGTGCCTTAACAGGATGCAGACTGTGGGGCCCATCCACACACTGGAACAGTGCCTTAACAGGATGCAGACTGTGGGGCCCACCCACACACTGGAACAGTGCCTTAACAGGATGCAGACTGTGGGACCCACCCACACACTGGAACAGTGCCTTAACAGGATGCAGACTGTGGGGCCCATCCACACACTGGAACAGTGCCTTAACAGGATGCAGACTGTGGGGCCCATCCACACACTGGAACAGTGCCTTAACAGGATGCAGACTGTGGGGCCCATCCACACACTGGAGCATTAACAGGATGCAGACCGTGGGGCCAATCCACACACTGGAACAGTGCCTTAACAGGATGCAGACTGTGGGGCCCACCCACACACTGGAACAGTGCCTTAACAGGATGCAGACTGTGGGGCCCACCCACACACTGGAACAGTGCCTTAACAGGATGCAGACCGTGGGACCCATCCACACACTGGAACAGTGCCTTAACAGGATGCAGACTGTGGGACCCATCCACACACTGGAACAGTGCCTTAACAGGATGCAGACTGTGGGGCCCATCCACACACTGGAGCAGTGCCTTAACAGGATGCAGACTGTGGGACCCATCCACACACTGGAACAGTGCCTTAACAGGATGCAGACCGTGGGACCCATCCACACACTGGAACAGTGCCTTAACAGGATGCAGACTGTGGGGCCCATCCACACACTGGAACAGTGCCTTAACAGGATGCAGACTGTGGGGCCCATCCACACACTGGAACAGTGCCTTAACAGGATGCAGACTGTGGGGCCCATCCACACACTGGAACAGTGCCTTAACAGGATGCAGACTGTGGGGCCCACCCACACACTGGAACAGTGCCTTAACAGGATGCAGACTGTGGGACCCATCCACACACTGGAGCAGTGCCTTAACAGGATGCAGACTGTGGGACCCACCCACACACTGGAGCAGTGCCTTAACAGGATGCAGACTGTGGGGCCCATCCACACACTGGAGCATTAACAGGATGCAGACTGTGGGGCCCATCCACACACTGGAACAGTGCCTTAACAGGATGCAGACTGTGGGGCCCATCCACACACTGGAACAGTGCCTTAACAGGATGCAGACTGTGGGGCCCATCCACACACTGAAACAGTGCCTTAACAGGATGCAGACTGTGGGGCCCATCTACACATAAATGTCAAATTTCTAACTTCTTCCTAAGGGAGCTTCCCACATGCAGTGATATATGTTGCCCCACATATTACAGGTGTGGTACCTTTCCTAATTATAAAGATACACAGCAAATGGGGGAGCTTTTACACCTAGTTCTGTGAACTCCTACATCACCTCTCTAAGTCTCCATTTCATGAGTATTACTTTGAGTAAAATCAGGAAGTACATTTGGCTGGAGGACAGCGTGACCCACTCCCGTCTCTGCATCTATCATCTTAGGACACACAAAGTGGGACGCAAACCAAACATGGCTTAAAATGGCTCCAGACGGACTCCGCGGATGTGCCTCTTGAGCTTGGTCGTCCCTGGTAACGACGAATGTCAGTTACTGTGTGCCAAAATCTGAAGGTGAAGCACAGTAGCTGAAATTCCCTGCGCAGCCAGCAAAAAAATCACTTTACTACCAAAGGGAATTTTTGCATGTTGTGGCCAGCTCGAAAAGTCACCTCACATATATATTAGCCCAGATATATATATTCGAAAAGTTTACATGTCAAAGCTGATCGTATAGAGTTCAGCAAACACATCTAAATGTGACAGACAGTAACGGCCAAAACTTATAGTTTCAGAGTCATAGATGCCCCTTTCTAGAAGGGTCTATTATTTTGAAAAAAAAATAAATAAATAAATAAAACAACTAAATATCAACAAAAAGAAACATCAGTATTAAACTTCAGTTGTAGATTCAAGCATTAAATTAAAATTAAAATTAAAACATGAGACCTTATACTATATTGAATCCTAAAACAAGCATTTGAGCTCTCAATTGTTTTTGGTGATTGCTTATACACATATAAGCAATTATTTTCCAGAGTGTTTCTGCGGAGGGTCTGGTCTCATTTTGGTGTCCTATCAATAGGTTTGCCTAAATCTATATATTCTATGACTCAAAAGCACCTGGACAGCAGACTTATATACCTGGATCTTGTTCAATACTTCCACACAAACTCTCAGCTCATTCACTCGCAGCATTAACTGGCAGCCTGAATCGACTGAACGCAGGGTTTATTCAGCGGCATGATGTGTCTACAGACGCTTTTTAGAGCCAGAGGATGTAAAATGGTTTGGCAGCCGTCTGTTTGATACAAGGTCACACCAGACGCAGCTATCAAGTGAATTTTCCCCACAAATCTTCTCACAGATGTTATTCTTTACCAGTAAATCTGCCTCCATCACAAAGAGCGTCATTCAAGAACCCAAAAGGTGAATCCTCATTCAGACCAGTCAGTTTGTTCAAATTATATTTTCCTCTACTGCTCCAAGTCCTCACTACAGTGATGTTGTATGTAACATTTTTATAATGGTTCTTCTACATTCTGTTTTTAATTATGAAATGGACCATTATTCAACTTTATTTAGGTTAGTTTGGCATCATTCTCTGTTACTCACAGCCATTACTGCAGTATATCTGTAGGGCATTTTAAAAAAAAGGCAAGTCTTCATGAAATATATCTTTAAGGCATTTTTTTTAAACTGCAAGTCCTCACTGCAGTGATGTTGTATCAACATTTTTATGATAGCTCTCCTACATTCTGTTTTTCAGTTATGAAATGGACCGTTATTCATCTTTATTTTGGTAAAGTCTGGCATTACTCTGTGTACTCATAGCCATTACTGTAGTATATCTGTAGGGCATTTACAAAAAACAAAAAAAAAAACATTTGCTGCGAGCAAAAACAATCTGATTTTTCTCTCTTGCTGGAACAGCAGTGAGATCAGAGAGAGGCGGCATCCGCGCAACATCCTCCACCTGTGGGGGGGGCTTCAGGTGTCAGACGGAGTGGGGGGAGGCCCCCCCCCCCCATCGGCAGAGAGCAGAGACGGGTGAAGAGGGACTGACAGGCACTGAACTGTGACTCAGAGGCTGCCGACAGGCCCAGCGAGGCCTGTGGACTGGATCTCACCTCCACCTGTCCCACTGACCGGCTCGGCTTAGCTGCCTAATGGTAATGTCACGTGGGCCCATGCAGAGACTCTGCCTCCCTCTCTCTCCCTCTCTCTCTTTCTCTGCCTCTCTCTCTCTCCCTCTCCTTCTGTTTCACACCAGCTTTCTGTCAGTGTTATGCTCCCTCTTTCTATCTCTCACATACACACATCGCCTTACACTCTGTCTTCCTTTCTCATTCTTTTTGTCTTACTCACAGTTTCTTTTTGCATACAAGCTCTCTCTCTCTCTCTCTTTCACACAGAGAGAGAGGTGGGTGGGTGCACATGTGTGTGTGTGTGTGTGTGGAGGGGGTGGTGCATGTCTGTGTGTGTGTGTGTGTGGTGGGGGGGGGTGGTGCATGTGTGCGTGTATGTGTGTGGGGGGGGAGTGGTGTGTATGTGTGTATGTGTGTGGGGGGAGTGGTGTGTGTGTGAGTGTGTGTGAATGTGTGAGTGTGTGTGTTGGTATGTGTGTGTGTGTGTGGGGGTGGTGTATGTGTGTCTCCTCCCCTGCCCCTCCTCCTTGCGGACTCTCAGGCACTACGCACCGCACTGTTGGGGGTCTGAGGAGGCACACGTGTCCATCACTGCAAGTTTCCATCCGGCGGCACGGGAGTGGACAGGCATGAGCTATCCCAGAAGGCCATAGCAAAGCTTGGAAGTGACACAAGCAGACTCGGCCACGCTAATGCGAACAGGCAAAAGCAGACACAGGTGGGACAGTCTTTTTACTGGGGATTCTCTGGGAAAGAATGTATGCTTCATGACTAAAATGTAACACAATGCACCCAGTGGCCATCTGTTATTTATTTACTTAGTGCTCCATCACTCAACCTAACCTGCAGGGAAGAAATTATAATTTTTTAAAATATTTAAAAAAAAAAAAAAAAAAAATCATAAATAATTTTTCGAAAATAATTTTTCGAACTTAATTTTTTCGATTGATTAACCTTTTTATTGATAGCATAAAATTTTCCCTTATTCTTTCTCATCCCAGTTTCATGAATGAACACCCATATTAATCATGACAAAACATTATTCATTACAAGCGACAACAACTGAAAATTAAAATATGAAAATACAAAAATGCCCCCCCCCCACGTACATAGTCTTTAAAAGTCTTTAAAAGTGTATGAGGAAAAATATAAAAAATACTTTTTTTTTACTGTTTTCATACAGAACGAGAAAAGCCAGCACTCTGAAAATGAATCCCCAGAAGGTGTGCCCGAGGTCAGATGCAACCCGACCCGTTATGGCCTGGTGGGGCTTTCCCCTGGAGGTGCCTATCACTATCAGGATGAATAATTAGGCTGGAAAAACCACAGAACAACAATTAATGTTGACATAACTGGGGTGAACAATGTTCCCTTTTTCATTTTCTAACAGTATTTGCTTTATGAAAAAAGTACATCATACATACATACATACATAGTACTATGACTACGCCCAATACATCTTTAATTGCAGGTCCTAAAATGTGAAAATGTAACTGTGGTGTGAAAACAAGACGACATTGGGCTATGTACCTCTTTGGTGAAGTGCATGGCAATTATTTTATGTCCCAGGACTTTTATATGCCAGAAAGTTAATAATATGCAAATATTTAATATATTGGGAATATACCTTTCACCTTTATTCCATATTGTGAAATTTGTATTGCTGACATCATTATATTGCCTTTATCTAATTCTGTATCTCAAGTAGCTACTTGTCGTGTTCAGGATTTGCTTTGCGTTGTGGACAACTGTGATGACAGGGAAATGTTTATAGGTTTATTGCATTTTTACCACCTTGTTTGACTGTGCCCTTCTAGAACTGATCCTGTGAAACAGTACCCATATCAACTTATGGTGACCAATTAAAGCAACAGAACACCTGCAGCTCATACCTGAGGAAGTTTGGCTGTAACAGGTGGTATTTTTTTTTGTTTTCCTGGCCTGGCTTCTCCATTGATTTTACCCACGCACCTGTCCCGCTAATCTGGCTGGCTGGGTGCCAGCAGGTTCATGACCCGAGCAGACGTTCACTGCATGTTCCCACGAGAGCACGGGGAATATGAAATCAGCGATGGATGGAGCTACTGGCTGCTTTTCATGCTGCCTTGTGAGAGGAAATGGGAGGAGTCACATGTGAAGCCGCCTCCTTCCTGATTCTGTGTGGGCGGGGCTGATGGCATTGTTGACAGCGGTGGTTCTAGAATCTAGAACATTTCAAATTAAGGGGGAGGGGGCCAGCAGTAATTGCAAGGAGGAACAGTAGTTGAGCATAACTGCGACCTGGATACATAGTTTATATATGGGGGGGACGAAAGGAGGGGCCAGGCACAGTCCCCTGCACCCTTCCCCCCTCCCCAAAAATTTCCCCTGTTCAGTTCGGGCATGACAAAAGCGGGAAATGTAAAAAAAAAAAAGAAAAAAAAACAAAGAAGAAGCAGTCTGCTTAAATCTCTTATACAGTTTTTCACAACTTACATAATAAAATGAACCATCTACCTGAAATAGAAAACATATTTTGCAACAACATACAAAGCTACAGCCCTTGCTTGAGCTGTGGACTTTCTGGAATATTCTTTAACTGCTGAGAAACGCCACCAGGCACATATTAACCCCCCCCCCCCCCCCCCCCCCGTCCAACACACACTGAACGATGTCCTCAATCTGATTTGCTCAAGTGATCATCTACGAAATTACAGACCCTCACACAGGCCGGGCCTGAAAAAAAGTTTTTCCACTGACGTCCAAACCAGAAAAAAAAAAAATCTGCTCCAGCCAGATTATGTCAACACTGCCTTAATGAATCAGGAACCTCACCCAGGAACAGCGGCCACAGAGACCAGTAAACAGCAGATGTTCCCGTCAATTAAAGTTAGCCTGGGCAGAAAAAAAATAAATCTGATTGGTTTCTCCCCTCGTCCCCTCGACCATGATGAAGGCGCCATACTGCTATGTTCATCAATCTCCCTCTCGAATACCGTAAAACTCACAATAACTGTCCAAGAGTTTATTTGCTTGACAGAACTGCTTATCAAAATGAGAGATGCCAGAGATACTATGTATATAGTAACATATATGCATATGCATCCACAAAATCTCCAACATCCATATCAAAGCATACCACATTTTTATCAATACTGAAGAGTGATGGTGATTCATGGTTGTACAATGTGAACTGTTGTATCCATGGCAACCTAAACATTCCTTTTGACTGGGTCTTTAAAGGAGACAGGTGTTTATTTGTTAAAATGCAAAGTGCCCTTGGGCTAAAACCCTTAGAAGAGGCTGGCTGTTATTTTAGACCTTCCAGTTACAGGAAGTTTTACGGTAAACTTTAAGGTGGCTTTCCTTCCAGCCTGACCGACTTAAATCTGCTTTGTTGTGATGTGTTTCTGCCCACTGGTAGGCTTTCACATAGCAGAGTGAAATAAAAAATCACAGATTCACTGCTGCTGCTTCAAGATCCAAAACAGTTCCTTCCTTTAAACTGATTTGGTTTGTGCAACTTCAAAAAGGACAGGACAAGACCACATTTAACAAACCTTCCCCGATGTTTTATTTCCAAGAGCAACGTGTGCGCGTGTGTGTGTGCATGCGTGTGTGAGAGAGTGCGTATGTGTGCGTGCGTATGTGTGTGTGTGTGTGTGTGTCTGTGTGAGTGTGCGTGCGTGTGTGTGTGTGTGTGTGTGTGTGTGTGTATGTGTGCAGAAATGCACTGCAACTGGGAGTTGGCCTTTGCAAACTTTTAAATTACAAACCCAGGTCCTTTTCTGATGTATCACATTGCCTCCCTGTCTGGCCCCTTAAATAATGAATGTATTATTCAGTGTGGCAGCTTGACCGGCTATCGTGTCTTCATTACCACAGAATAACATCTTTATAAAATATTAATAAGCATTCTTGTTAGACTGTTACCTTATGTGACCCTTAAGGCTACCAATTGCCATCAGTTAGTGATAAGGCCCTGTTCTGCTCATTGATAGCTTTCTCCTGGAGTACTCTGTGTCCAGTTGGGTGTAAGCTAATCAAATAGTCACTGCTTCTTCTGTGTAGGACTGTGTGTGGCCTGTAGGGTGTAAAATAATCAAATAGTCACTGGCTCTCTTCTGTAGTGTGTGGCCTGTAGGGTGTAAAATTGTAAAACAGGGTGTAAAACAGACTCTCCTGAAGTATCATATGGACTGTAGGACAAATAACCATGTTTGCTACTGAAAAAAAAAATTAAAATGCAATTATTTTCTTAAGTGATGTCTGTATGTCTGTAGTGAAGTTCAATTACACGTTACATAATCCTTTGTATGATACTCGTCTTCACCTGCTCTGAAAGATCAATATGTAGAAATGTAAATATAAATACAGTTCAGCAGCCAAAACAGTGTTTTTCTGCCTTCTGAACAGGTGTCTCCATGTTCTTCTCAAATCTGCAATCTGGTTACAGTGAGTATTAAATTATGAATCACAATGCACAATGGCTCCTTCTACCCCCAAGCTGGTCATTTTTCATCAGGGAACGTAATTAGGTTCTGGTGTCAGAACCAGCACCGCGGTGGGGAGCGGGAACGCTTAAGTCAAGGGAAAGCAATGCAAATGTAAATGATTAAGTTCTACCGCGGGGGCCTGGAGGTGCACTTTGCTTCCGTCCCATTTATCACAGCTCGAGTGAGGTGCGCTGTCATGTCGGCCGAATCATTTTGCGAGGTGACTCGCGTTAACGTAACATTACGACACAGCATCCAAATTATGAACGATTTGAGTCATTGGCCTGAATCCCATCCATTTGACCGTCCTTAACTTTTGACCCACAATCAAGTTCAAGCGTTATTTTCTTTTTGTCTTCATGAACACAGGATAGGCAATTTTTGTAGAGGCTAAAATGTTCCCTCTGATTTCCAATGTTCCAGTTTCTTGTTCTTTTGGCCACATTAGGAACAGCTGTTCAGTTGTGCCTCTGACGGATCCAACAAAACAAACTTTACCAAAAATATATGTTGGGGAAAACACAGATTTATTGGAGAACATAAAATAATGAAATTCACAACTTAAAATACTTACATACTGAAGATGATAATGTGGTGAAAATAAAACTATCTGCAGTAAGTGATTTATCAATGTTTCATCTCCTGTGTAGAATAAAGCTCGTCTCTATTTTAATCATAAAACCTGATCATATTTCTCTGATGTGAGACCTGAATATGAATATCCCCTAATTCATAATATGTTTATATATTACATACAACCTCACCAAACAAGTCTTATCCAAAACGTGTACATCTTTGTGTTTTAATCACATACACATGCAGTGAAGAACCCAGGATAAGCCCTCTTCGTCATGTGGATATGACATAAAAAAGGTAACACATGTTTTAAATTGTAATTTCTGAAAGTGCTGTCTTTAATACATTTCAGCTTGCCTAAAATTCTGCTTGTTAGCTCTGATATTCAAACATTCAGCTTGGAAAGTCATGTTCAGGCTGTTATGTCCTTGGCTATATATAAAATTTAATACATGCCATACATAACGTACAGAAATATATTTATGTTTAGCAGTATGACTCACACTTGTGCCGCAATGATAACAGAAATACTGCATTAGATTAAGTAATGAGTGAATCCGTTTTTGACATACACAGATTTGTGTGATATCTGTGTCGGGGAAAAGCTAATTTTAAAACAGTCTGGAATGTAACCATTACAGCTACCTAACTGTGACATTCGAGACGTGTGAAACTGAGGCCACATAATGAGACAGCTCTGTCTCATCCTTTACAGTGTGACTTTGGACCCTTACAAAAGAGTTTGACATATTTTTCTGCACATGCTAATGCATTCATGTCTGTATTAAAAGTACATGCAATGAAGCTTTTTCAGAGAGCAATATTTTCACACGGGACATAGAGGTTTCTTATATTTCTTCGTTACCATTCATTGTGCCACTTTTTCTACTTTTTTTTTGTTCTGATAGCATGTCATTTGATTGACAGCCAGCATCAGGAAACAACTTCTACTGTGCAGAGAATTACACACAGAATCAGAGAGTGTACACTCATATATACACATAAGCATATAAATATATACATATACAAGTATATATTTACAAATGCACACACACACAAATAGACATACACACATGCAAATAAGCAAACACAAACACACACAGTGCAGACGCACAAATAATGCTTGTGAATCACTGCAACCTGCATGACACAATTTAGCCAGGACGTACAGCCCGAGCAACACACTTAAAGTAAACAGTAAGAGAGCTTCTACAGGAGCCTGAGAGGGACATTCTGGACGGATTTTTCCTCAAGGGTGATTCAGTCATGCAGAACAAACCATTTCCCCCTCCTCCTGGTAAGTTTACTGTCTCCTTCTTTTCACTTAAATGTATGAGTCATGTGTGATAAATTACCAGCAATAAACAACAAACCATACCCCTTTTACTCACAAACCCCTACTCTACACATAACAAGCCCCTCCTCTCACCAGCAACCCCCTCCCCCAAAAACGATAAACCCCTCCTCTCACCAGCAAACCCCTCCCCCAAACACGATAAACCCCTCCTCTTACCAACAAACCCCTCCCCCACATACAACACGCCAGTCATCTCAACAAACCCCTCCCCCAAACACAATAAACCACACCCCTCTGATCTACAACCCCACATCCACACACAACAAACCACACCCATATTTAAACCTGCCATGATATGTAACCTCATGCGTTGTACATGCCCTTTTACTGCATGCCCCACCCACGTAAATGCCTGCCCTTCCCCCAGTCTTGTCCCCCTATAAATTCTAATTAATAAGTTTATTTGTATGAAATACATTGATACAGTATAAGTGCAGTATCCAATGCAATTTGCAAGTTTTTATAGTTCGGCCTTATTTCTAACACTAGTCTATTGATTGATGAAATGGCGAACAGTTAGAGCCCTCTCCTGACAGCCCCACTGCCCAATCTGCATCCATGAGCTCTCAGTGGGCGCTGAATCTCAGCCTTCCAGCTTTTTTCTGTTTGTTAAAAAAAAAAAAATTCTCTTTTCCTTTCCGCTCTGTCACCACAGTCAAACAGAAAACGGAGCTCTCTGCCGGTTTGGTCCACTGCTCACTTCTAACGGTGAGATGGCTGTTTTACATTTGCGCCTCTCTCTCTCTCCGGCTTCCTGTCTCCCTTTTTTTGTCTCTCATCCTCACTTCTCCATGTGTATCTCTTTTCTTATCATCTCCTTTTCTCTCCTCTTCTCTCCCACTGTCTCTCTCTTTCTCATGTTCTCCCACTCTCTCCTACTGTCTATCTGTCTCCCTCTCTCTCTCTCATTCAGCTCAAGGCTGACTGCACAGGTTTTCTGTGGTTATTTTTTGTTATGGGGGTGATCACACTGTAAACCGTGACACACTTAAAAGCTTAGGCCGGCTAAAAATAGGGAGAGGCTTTTCGTTTCCGAAATAAATAAATAAATTCTCCTGACAAGCAGAGGGATTAGTGCTTCCCTGGAGGATTTTTAGTGTTCACGGCCCAGTCTGGGTGATACAGCTGCTATTTAATGCTGCATGTGCTTAGCCACTAACGCTAACGCACGTGCACGCACACAGCGCTGAAGCCCGGCCCGGGTGATATGGCCCCGCTACTTAACGTAGTGCACGTTCAGCTAATGGTAATGGTAATGCTAACACATGCTCAAACCATCCCAAGTACACGCTCGCGCATGCGTACGTATACATATTCGCTTGCACACATGCTAGCAACAGTTGTACAGATGCGCACACACATGCACACACACACATGCGCGCACACACAAACATATCTACAGTCGCAAAGAGTAGGGCAGTTTATATTATTTGGGTAATTCTGCTGTTTCTCATACACACACACACACACACACACACACACAGCATTTATCCTTTACAGAGAACGAATGGAAGTCTCTTGATTAGGTCGGACGTTTTTTAGACGTTTAAAACCACAGAATGCCTCACAATGACAGAATGGCATCATAAGTGCTGAATAGTGTCCATCTACACCAGTGTGCAATGAGTTTAACGAGTCCATATAATGAGTTATGACCACAGAATTATTACAAAATGGCGGTCGGGGCACTCTTGAGGAGATGGTGAACACTTAGCCTCTGTTTGCTCTTCCTCCATATAGCCGCACCCACCCCACTCACTTAGGCCCTGTGGCCAACACTAAAAATCCAGGGGAAACTGGCCAGCCGCTGGCACACTGTTTTTAAAGCAGCTTTATGTCACCTGAGCCCTCTCAGCCAATCAGCAGCTCACCTTCACATAGAGAGGAGAAAAGCCTCGTCACCGGGGAAACCGGGGGGGAGGGGGGTGGGCGGGGGCAACCAGCTCTGAATTTCTAGGTATCAAGGGGTTAGGGGACATTGTTTTTTGGGGAGCAGTTTAGGGGAAAAGGGCAGGGGTTAAGTGACACCAGTTTGAGAAGTAGAGGGGGGAGGGTAGGAGCCATTCATTTTGTTAGGTGGGGGGGGGGGCAATTTGGGGCAGAAGGGAGGGCCTGGGTAAACCAGTTGTCCAGCCATAGTACCTGCAGACCTTAATCGGCAGCCATTTTAAACCTTGAGAGAAGACTGTGCAGCCTCCACAGCCAACCAATTGATAGATTACGACTTAAATTAAGCACATGTTTCGTGCTGAAACGTCCACACACTTTCCTTCCATGACTGGAGTTTTGGCCCAGGGGGAAAAGACGGGCAAGGTCTGGCTTCTACAGTGATTGACCCTACATTGAGCTGGTCCTTTTAAAAAATACATAAACTACTCTAGAATAAAAGAGAAGAGTGGAAATCACCTGACAGAAGAAAGGTATCACCTTACAGTTTGCATTTTTCAGCTACGCTAAAGAGCTATCTGCTGTCTCTCTGGCTGGTTAAAAGCATCATTCCCAGAAGTGAGATTTCAGCAAATATGATCCCAAATCTACTCCACACCCAATGACTCAGCTTCTCAGATTGACTGTGGAAGATATACAGGATAAATGCATCCACCTTCCATACCACCTGTGTTTCCCTGTGGATTTTTTTTAACCATGCAAAAGACAAAAATAAATGGCACTAAAATATGGCCGAAAATCATCCTACTGGCCTCGGCAATGCAACGCCACCACAGAGCACTGTCAGGCCATTGGCATCTCATTTCACCCCCATGAATTACGCATGTGACACACATTGACTTACAATCGGATACTCTCCTACTTTAAGCACATGTTAACATTTTTGCTCATGCAATTTCAGTGACATGATTTGTTTATTAGATCAAAGGAGCCACCTCAGCCAATCACATGCCCTCTGAGACTTTTTGCACCCGGAGAACACGCTCTGCTGGTTCTAAATTCTTCAGCAGATCAGGTACAAAGTGCGTCTGATTGAATATCGGCCTCCATCATCTCCTACACATATCCTGACTTAAATAAAACCAGGCCCACACCATGAGTAATCTTCACAGATCTGAAGGTCAGCTTCTGCCGGCTACCAAACACATATCATCCCCACATTGTAGGAGTTTCTTCACAGCGCTCTGTGACTCAATCTTCAAACCAGCCATATACATTCTGATTAGGCATGAGGTTTTATATTTGCATTTTATTGCATTTACTTTTATTTTTTTTTTTTTTGCATTTTTAAAGATAAATGACCACTGGAGTACAGTATTCCTCCTTGGATACAAGTGCTCTGTCTAATTATAATTTTAGCTGCCATGTTCAACAAATCCAAGTTCGGGCAATTTGTCATAAAGTATAACTCATGTTTCATCCATTTTTAACTTGATTTACCAGGCAGTAGGGCAGTGAAATAATCGACGCGATAGATATTTTGCAAATGTGTTCTAAACTCCGCGCAGGTCCAATGAAAACGCAATAATGCAACTCATCCTCGCGTATCATTTTCGTCCGTAAATGTAGCGGGTGGAAAGGGGTGCGGGAAAAAACACAAGAAAGGAAGAAATGCGGCCAGAAAAACCGTTCATCCGCCTCCGCAGTCCGGTTCGCTCTATGTCGTCACGTTGATGGGACGAATGGACGGACAGACTGCCAGAGAAATTCAGCGAAAGCGTGGTTTGACAGCAGAATCATGCGTTCTCTCCGCTGCGCAAGGCAAGGTAAGAGAAAGTTCTGCTGTCATTCAGTTACTTTGGAATTCGCCTTCTATGCCCGGGTTATACCTGTATACTGTCATTATTAAGCCCATCAGATGCCCTACATTGTCCTCCCTGGGTATTTATACTGACATGCTGACACTGACTATACTGATAAATCAATCTCTGATAAACCAATGCCCACTCACCACCCTCACTTTGGGTCCCTTGATTTTAAACTCCTTTGATTTTAAACAGTGCATCTTGATACGTTACGCTTAATATAACCTCCCTATGCTTAAAATAAATAAATAAATAAATAAATAAATAGCTGCTGCCCACAGCTTGGCACGCCCCATTACAAATGGTTAAGAATCTGCCCCATGAAAACCAAACTACAACATAAATGACTGGCTACAGAAGGCATCTCTCTCTCTCTTTATACATTCATATATATATATATATATATATGATATATACTGATACTGATATAGGCATAACTCCCTCCCACTCCCATTGTACTGCTGTCAGTCTCCTGGTTCCCTCCCTCAGACTGGACAGCCAACCGGAGCTGCAACAGCAGTGGCCTCACTAACAGGCAGGCTCACCTGAGAGTGATTGCTAATCAACTCAGCTGTGAGCACTTGCCTTCAATTAAGGCCTTTCATTTCAGCACAGCCTGAGAGGCTGAAAAATAACTTTTCGGGTTTGGACTTTTGCTTTTGTGTGGGGCTGTGCTGTTTTTGAGTTGGACCATGTCTTGCAAATATGTTGTTTTGTTGTTCCTTTTCTCCCCCAAAAGGGACTCTCCAACCAGGTCAGTGGCCACACACTGTGCCTCTCTCTCTCATATATATATGTGTGTGTGTATGTGTGTGTGTGTGTGATGACTGAGTGATTGGATGCTTGCAGACATTATACGAGGTCTTATATAGCAGGAACAGTAAATTCTGGTGCAGCTGTCTCATCCACTGTCATTCATAGTGACGTAAAACTCTCATTCCTGTTTGGTGTCTTTAAAGTCTGAAGATTCAGAATCCCTGTCTGGATTAAATACATACCACTTGAGACGAAAATATTTTCCACGAGGTGTCAAAAACAATTTATCTCGCTCTCTTATCACATTCGCCTCTTCTTCCCCTGCTTACAAAATTCAAATCCGGGGAGGAAAAAAAGACCTGTTTGTTGGAGAGAAATGAAACATGGGATGTGCTTTACTTCAGGACCTTCAGATTCCTGTCCTGGAGAATTGCATTCTCTGCTGGGATTGATGAGCACAAGCTCCTGTGTCTCTAATTCAAGTCACTGATTAACTCAGGTTCCACACACCTGGTCACCAATGTATAAAATGGCCACCAATTGAACAGAAACCTAAATTTTACAAAAAACAATTTGATACATTTTCTTTGGTCATCCTCAAACTACAAAATAATCCACAGAATCCAGGACTGTTAAAAATGGTAGTAGTTAATGTTTAATAACCAGGGCACTTAAATGCTATGCTCCAAACACATGCAACTAACTGCTGTTAAACAGGTGGCATGGAAACAAACACACCTGTCTGCAGGTATATTTACAAATGAAGAACCCATTGGATGAGAATCCACATCTACTAAACCAGTTGTTTACTGGTTTAGTAGATGCACTGCTGTTCTCTGTGACATCACTTTGACCATGCTTCAGTTCTTGAGTAATCCAGTGGATTACTACTTTACTAATTACTTTTTTTTCACCTAATTACTTCAAGCAATTTGTGATCTGAGATTGTTTAGAAAGCAGGCCAGCACTGGTGCTGGAGTGTGGTGCTACCGCACGTTAGCACTCAACACTTAACTGAGCAACTGGCCTACCTGACTACAGTTAGCTACCTTTCACCCTCTCTGGTGATTTCTTGGGGTTGAACTGGTTGTTGATTTTGGGGTGAAAACAAAAACAAGCGCACCCTGTAGCTCTCCAGGACCAGCGTTCGCTATCTCTGCTCTAAGAAATCCGACCAACCCTGATGATCAGAACTGCCTGTGAGCGTAGGGCTCCTCCCGCCCCTCGCTGTCGACCTTTCGCTGCACCCAGCATGGCTAGCGTAACCCGAAGCATTCACCTGTATCGACAGCGGCGGGCGAACTACAGAAACGCTGCCAGCACCCAGGCACAGCACGGAAACTCACCTGCCCTGTTCCTGGATTACAGGTGAACACGTGGACCCCAGCAGGTCCCACGTACAGGTGAGTAACGAGACAGGACAGCTCAGTCGAGATGGGGTACACACCTGTGAGCGAGTGCTGGGAGGCAGATGGTCACGGCAACTAAGGGCTTTGGAGTCAGGTCCACAGCTGCAGTAAATTATACTTCAGACTTTTTCGTCTACACGACGTTCAAGCTTGTTTTTCAGCTTCACGGTATGCAAACATTAAACGTGTAGACAACTGCTGCCAACATCTAAGTCTATTTCGCATGAAAACATTCAAAAAGCAGGATAAAATTAATTTAGAGAAGACTGCTTCATAAATCCAAGATTCAGAACTATAAACAGCACATGTGATTATTGTACATCCGCTTAATATATAATATAGAAACTGAACTTAATCATTTATAATTATCCTTATTCATTATGAGGCTAAACTGATTCTGGATCAGTACCCATGTTCAGAAATCATCTGAGTAGGGTTGCTGAAGCTCTCCACATCCATAACTTAATCTTATTAATGTATAATTAATAAACTCGCATAAGCAATGGCAACGCCTGATCTCAGATCAGCACTCCAGGATTCAGGAAATGCAAGCCTTGGTAAAATCCCTTGACTGATTTTAAAACTGGCCTTTAAAGCACCCCTCCTTACTGTTACATGACCCCATTGAATACCCTACACACACTGTAATGCAAATTCCCAGTTACCCCAGTTTAAAAAAAAATTAACTAAAAATACACAACCAAGGGATGCGTTTTACAGGTCAGGGCAGAATGTGGAACTATGCCTTGAATGCAATTAAACAGATGTATACTGCCACCTACAGTCAGTAACATGTAAGGACAATGTGTAGTTGTGAATACCAGCTTAGAAACTAGTGATGGTTGAAATGAGATTTCATGAATCTTTTTAAGACGCTGCAATGAGCTGTCAGTCATTGACTTGCTTCAACCAATGAAAAATTTTTGATTTTTTATGGAACGCAGTCATTTGCCTAATCTGAGTTAGTGATGCAATACCTTCTCCCAATTTTAAATGAAACCGCAAATAATCAAGGTCTCTGTCCTCTAAACGTGATTAACTTTGGCTCAGACAACCACAGAACAAAGACCAAGCTGACAAAAGCAGTGAGTTTTTCTTTTTATTGCAAGAGATTATAACCATAGAAGCATTTTATGTAAAAATATGAAAGAGAGATGTTTTTTTTTAAAAAAAGGCTAATCCATCCAAACCAAAATGTTAAGACAGGTTGGGAAAAAATATTTTGGTCCATTTCTTTTGGAATGTTTATGATCAAGCAAAATCAAATGACTATACACATTCATTAATATTTTTTCCTGTTAGTGTTCTCAAAATGCACACAATTCAAAGTAAACTTACAGTGATAGATAACTGTCGCTGTACTGAATGTAAAAAAGTAGGCATGTTTAAATAAAGACAGTAATATTCTTGCATATCCAGCTTTGAGGAAGTGAAGGTCATGTCATATTTACAGGTAAAAGGTCACAGCAGGCACGGAAGGCCGTTATTAGCATATAGCAGTATTTCACAGATGAGGCAGTGTGACAGAACATGGGAATGCTTTGCTTCCATCTTGATGGGACATTTTCAGTGCAGGTCTTTAACATGTGGCCATGTTTGTTTAAGTTATACTGTGGAATGGGGGCTCTGACATTGACTGCAGGGGTGGAATGGGGGTCAGAGATTTGTGAAATGGACTGATCCCAAGATTCAGTGGGGGGGGGGAATTTCAAGTAGCTACTGTGACCAAAACGTCAGAGTAGCTACTACAAATACTGAATCATAGTGCCTGCTGGGATACTCTGTCCTGGTCCTGGAGGACTACAGTACCTACAGGGCTACTCTACCCTGGACCTGGAGGGCCACAGTGCCTGCAGGGCTACTCTACCCTGGTGCTGGAGGGCCACAGTGCCTGCAGGGCTACTCTACCCTGGTCCTGGAGGGCCACAGTGCCTGCAGAGCTACTCTACCCTGGTCCTGGAGGGCCACAGTATCTGCAGGGCTACTCTACCCTGGTCCTGGAGGGCCACAGTGCCTGCAGGGCTACTCTACCCTGGTCCTGGAGGGCCACAGTGCCTGCAGGGCTACTCTACCCTGGTCCTGGAGGGCCACAGTGCCTGCAGGGCTACTCTACCCTGGTCCTGGAGGGCCACAGTGCCTGCAGGGCTACTCTACCCTGGTGCTGGAGGGCCACAGTGCCTGCAGGGCTACTCTACCCTGGTCCTGGAGGGCCACAGTGCCTGCAGGGCTACTCTACCCTGGTCCTGGAGGGCCACAGTGCCTGCAGGGCTACTCTACCCTGGTCCTGGAGGGCCACAGTGCCTGCAGGGCTACTCTACCCTGGTCCTGGAGGGCCACAGTGCCTGCAGGGCTACTCTACCCTGGTCCTGGAGGGCCACAGTGCCTGCAGGGCTACTCTACCCTGGTCCTGTAAGGCCATAGTGCCTGCAGGGCTACTCTACCCTGGTCCTGGAGGGCCACAGTGCCTGCAGGGCTACTCTACCCTGGTCCTGGAGGGCCACAGTGCCTGCAGGGCTACTCTACCCTGGTCCTGGAGGGCCACAGTATCTGCAGGGCTACTCTACCCTGGACCTGGAGGGCCACAGTGCCTGTAAGTCTCTGTTCCGTCATAGCACTTAATAGCCCAATTGAAAATATTACTGCCTTAATGGAGATAAGTATACTGGATTAAGACTGTTTAAAATATATTTCAAAAAAGCATTCTGTGTGTGTCCCCATTGCTACACTATGGACTATGGACTATGCATCTCCACCATTGCCATTAAGTTGGTGCACGAATACAAAGCTTGCATCTGCAATTGTATGCTATCCAAGCTCTACAGCTGTGTTACTACATACTTATTCAAAATATTGCATTTCTAGAGCTTGTCTAATATGTAACGTTTTAAGACAGTTTTTCTTCCTTTTCCTGAAGTTGTACAATCGGAGATGAAGTTTATTTTTTATTTAATGACTTGGCTGACATTTTCCAGCCATTACTCCACAGACTGGTTCAGTTAAGGCTCCTTTTGTTGAACCGTACCATCGTTTAATGCAAACCCAGCACTGTTTACTCACTGTACTACAAAGTGCTGTAAACACTGACATCACCATTTCATTCACACAATCTTCGGATTCCAGAAAGTTTCCACTGAATCAACTGATATTCTTCTGATAAAATGTAATTACGCACACACACATACGTGTGTACATATGCATGTGCATACATGTGTAAACATACACATATACAGACTCAAGTCTCCCCAAAATATAAGGCACAGCAGAAGCACCTGGGAGGTACAGGGCTGTTAAAGCATTTACCTGATCACATGTTCCCTTTCCCCAGTAAAAATAACGTCCCCTAAGTCACACGCTGCACCTTTTTGCGCTTGGCTGCATCATGCCCTCCACCACAGGCACCTAGCGCCGCCCCCTACTGACAAAGTGCTGAAGCTACACCCTGGCTGCAGTGAAGGTGTGCTCCGAGGAATCCAGTTCAGTGTAATGTGCATCTTCCCCCAATACCACACACACACACACACACACACACACACACACACACACACACACACCAACACTACATGCACGCACGCACGCACGCACGCACGCACACTCAAAGGCATACAAACACCTACATAAACACATACACATCAACATCTACGTACATAAGAAAACACACAAACAGCATAGCACGGCCATTAGACCTATTTCGTAAACAGCACTATCACAAGATGTTGGTCTCTGCGTTGGTTGGGGGTGGGGTGGGGGGGGGGGTGGGGGGTTAGGATGGATGCCCCTCGGCCCTCAGATGACCTCAGTTTCATGGCGCGCCAGCGCGCGGGGCAGCGTGGTCCCGCAGGGACCCTGGAAGTGGAACCTGGAACAGAAGCAGCACAGGTGACATGCTATGCCTAAGCTTTCGCACTGTGACACAGGTCTGTCAGACAGGTAAACACTGAGCATGTCTGACACACAGGTCTGTCAGACAGGTAACACTGGGCATGTCTCACACACAGGTCTGTCAGACAGGTAACACTGGGCATGTCTCACACAGGTCTGTCAGACAGGTAACACTGGGCATGTCTCACACAGGTCTGTCAGACAGGTAACACTGGGCATGTCTCACACACAGGTCTGTCAGACAGGTAACACTGGGCATGTCACACACAGGTCTGTCAGGAAGGTAACACAGGGCATGTCACACACAGTGTCTGCAAGTCTGTCATCAAGTGACACGCCCTTGACTCAGATACAAGGGTGTGGACATTTTGGCCAATCAGAGGCTTGAGGAGCTGTTTGTCGTTTGCCTCTGTACCTCTAAGAATTCTTTGATGGACAAAAACCTCACTGATCCAAGTTTCGTCGTCGTTTGTTGCGCGTGCGTTCCCTGCACGTTCCTCATGGTTTTTGGTGTACTCACGTGAAGCCGCTGGTGACGGGCGTGGTCTCCGTGTTGAACTCCGCCACGGGGACGCCCCTGGAAGCCACCTGCGGTGCGAACATGGCCGCCGGGAAGACGATGGAGGAGGTGCCCACCTGTGGGGGGAGGGGGGAGAATCTCCTTTCATCAGCAGCCAACAGAAGGAGCAGCACACGGCCCAAAACCAGGCCAGCCACCCTGGGACACCACACACCTGCGGCTATGCAGGACCTACGCTGTCCAGCCTCCCAGTGACGGAGAAATCAAACAAAAACCGCACCTCAACCATAACCATCCCCACCCCCACTCTGACATGGAGGTAATGTAAAATAATGGATGGAGCCGACTCATGTACAATGCACAGAAAGAAAGGGTGTTTGGAACGCTGACAAGCAAAGAAGACCAAAACGGAAGGATCGCTCACCACCAGACAGAGGTCGCACATGCCCAGTTCCTCCTCCACCTTGGTCAGGATGTCTGAGTCCAGCGTCTCACCGAACCAGACCACGTTCGGCCGGAGCAGGCCGTTGCACTCGTCGTCCTCGCACCTGTGAAGCAGCAAGGATAACGAGGTCACCACAGGGCTACGGGTTTGAATCCACTTAGCTGCTATGTGACTCAGCTTTAGTGAATATCAGTGATGATCTTGGAAAAATCCAAGACCTTCAAGATGGAGGAACTGATAACAACAGCTGAACAAACTGCCCCAAACAAGCTTGCGCACACGCGCGCACACACACACACACACACTTTTAACCTTACGCTCGCACACATTTGAAATGTTCATCCGTGAAACACACATGCTTTCAAACACGTGCACACAACCACCTCACGAATACATACACACACACGGTGGCTTTCAAACTGCCAATAAAACAACATATTGAAGTTACACACAAAACAGAAACAGAGCATCAAACGCATGCACTGCAAACCTCAAAATATTTGGGGCTGAACTAACAGGTCCCACTGCTGCAGACTGACAGCCTGTCTCATCTCTTAATTAGAACACTAACGAAACTTCTAGAACACTAATGAGTCCAAGTGCCATCTGTCCAGGAATGGAGGAATATTATCTAAGCACTACTGTGCATGCAATACTTTTTAAAATCAAAACAGCTGATTGCTGTTATTAAATTATGCAAGATCATGACGCTGTCAAAACTAAGAAATGAAGGAAAAGAATAAAAACAAGTTTTTATTATAAACAAAATGGTTTGACCTGTGTTGGTTTTCATGTACTATCATCTTCTTTCTGACCGTATGATTCACTCACGTTACTCTGCTGCCACCTTGTGGATAATTAATGGTGACGAGTAACAGCCAGGGAGAGGAGGAATTGTTTTCAGCCTTCATTAGAAACAGTAACAGCTAGTCCCCACAGGAATGGCCTATTACATGTAAAAGCAGCTCACAAAAAAAAAAAAAAAAAAATCAATAATACGAATGCAACAGTCCTTGACCCTAGTCCGGAGGAGGGCCCAGAGGGGGTTTTTGTTTTAACCAAAAATCCCACAAACGATGAAGTGAGTGAACTGTGAAATGAGGTGCTTTCACTGATCGTAGGGAACCTGGCTGCAGCCCCCGCTGCCCTCCTGCACCAGGCTTTAGTCCGTACAGTGGTCACAATAATAACTAACGCAGATCCACAATGCTCGCCTCGTTCTCAATGCTGGGGGGGCTCTACAGACCCAATTCTCTTGTTCTGAGCAGTAATTAAATGTACAATTTAACAACTGCTACTCACTATCGCTACATCATAGTATACATTGACGTTTACGGTACCCTTCACTCTTGATTAGATAAGTATATAATAAATGAATCCTGTTTCTTTATGCATAATGCATACACAGTAAACAGTTATTTGTGCTGTTCGGTTACTTGTGCCGGCCAGAAGCAGATGGGCTCCCCCTCTGAGCCGGGTTCTGAACAGGATGAGCAGGGAGGAGCGTGAGGAAGGCTGCCTACCTTGGAAGCTTGTCTGCTGGAACGCTGGCGTCGCTGGTGTTTGGGTCTGGGTCACTGGACACAGACACAAAAAAAGAGTTAAAAAGCCCTGAAACAAATAAACACACAATATACATTTAAAAAAAAAAAAAAAAAAAAAAAAAACACACACCATCCATTCCTGGCAATTCCTTTCATATTAGTTGTGCTGGAGTGTTCTGGTGATTTAGTCAGCATTTGTCACAGGCAGCCTACAGGCTTACTGGAGCTCCCATATGACTGAGAGTAGGTTTAGTTTATCCAGAAAAGTTTGCATCTGTCAACAATTATACCACAGTCCAAGAGACGTACCTTGGCTGGAAGTCTGCTACTTTGCCAGTTAGCTGTGGCGACGTCTTGAAAGCAAAATATCAAGTAGCCAGTTCTGCCACTATAAACTCATAAACTCATGTCCACGTGCTTTAAGATGAAACCGTTCTGGGGAACCACCAATTGGCTTTTTAACATTGCCATGTTCTGCCATGAGATCAAACGTAGCAAGAACCTGTTGGCTTATTAGCAAAACTATCTCTTAAGTTGGGCAGTGTCATGTCACAATGGAGACAGAAGTTCATCAGGCTCATAATTATGATGTCACAGTTATGAAGCTGACCAGTGAAGCTTGTGACTAGCCAGCGCTAGTAACTGACCATGCGCATAGTTATGATGTCGTCATTATGAGCCTAACATGGGAGGGCTGGTGGAGGTGCTCACATACCCTTTCCCCTGAAGTGCTGCACAGACCGGGCTCCTGTGGTTCGACTCCACTTCCCCACAGCTCACACACCTGGTTTTGAAGAGGTTTCCTGCAGTGAAACAGGGTTCACTTTACAAAGCAGCCGCGACAAAGCTAACAGGAATATACGGTCTGCAACTGCAGTACTCAAACACAAGGGCTCAATGGAGGGCAGATTCTTCACTGATCACGAATAAACTAAAGATACAGCACTACCAAAAACCCAGCAGCTGCAGAGCAATAGCTATGGGTATTACATCCTGCCCCTGGGCAAGAGTGCCCTCTTCAAATGAATGTGCTGAGGATCCACATTTGGGATTGTGACACAGAAGCTATAAGATCCCAAGCACATGGCATTGCAGTAATTTAGCTGATGCTTTTATCTAAAGCTAATTCGGTTCATTGGACTAACCAAGGGCCATTCCCCCTGGGAGCAATGTGGAGATGAGGGCCTTGCTCAAGACCCCAGCGGCTACACTGATCTTATTGTGGCCTGGGTCACCATCCTTCCGGGCCTCAGTCAAGCCAAGCGCCTTAGTTAACCCAAGTAAGAAAGTGCCCTTGAACCCTTGAGCAAAGGTATAAGTTAACACTGGTTAAACGGACTGTATGCAAAACAACATAAGCTGAGGTAATTTCTCCGGATAAGGGTGCTTGCTATGTATACTCCCATAATCCTCTGCTATTTCAATACCACCACCAGGGCAAACGAAGGCCGTCAGATCTCAGGTCACTGTGTTATTTACGCTACTTATTTACTAGAAGGTGGATGGAATTTGGCATACCCGGAAAGAACTGGGGGATCAGTACAATTCTGCATCACAGAACTACATGACCCACAATGCAACAGGAGTGCTTAGCAACCAGCAACAATAACAGTAATGTCAAAAGCAGCAGCAGCAATAGTGATAGAGGTGGCGTCTCCATAGGTGGGTTTAACAGTTACAGCTGTGTTTGTGTGTGTGTGTGTGTGTATGCTCGAACGTGGGTAAACATTCACCAATTTCAGGCCGAACTCCAGGGTCCACCAGACACAAACATCCCCGGGATATACGAAAATAACACGCTCTTCTGAAACTGCCATTTGACCCACTTCATTATTAACACTCATGAATTGGACAGGGGATTGGAACATTAGCCAGTGTGAAAAGCCTTTAAGACTCCCGACTATGTGGTGACATACAATCGGAAAGCTGTACTGTTATACTGTAAAACCACAGTTCCAGTAACACCATGGGAGCA
Source organism: Albula glossodonta (assembly GCA_019788955.1). Classification (NCBI taxonomy): domain Eukaryota; kingdom Metazoa; phylum Chordata; class Actinopteri; order Albuliformes; family Albulidae; genus Albula; species Albula glossodonta. Next base: position 434,571 of record JAFBMS010000173.1, on the reverse strand, counting down.
GCATATATCAGTGGAGGATTTAAAGGACTTAGCCGACTAACTTGTAAATATTTTGACATTGGTTTTAAAATGTGCTTTGTTTTCATAACGCTTACAACACGGTGGACGGTCAACTCTTTAATCCTGCTCTGTGAAACACCATTTAAAGAGGACAGTAAAGAAGGATCACAGTAACCGCATGGTGATAAGGACATGTTATCGGCAGCAGTAACAGAGAGAGATGATAGCCACAAGGACAGCAGCATCACCTATGGAACTCAGTGCTTACGCCCACTCATATACCAGAGCTAAAACTACACTTAGACCAAGAGCAGAATCCATATTAAAAGAATCTGAACACTAGAACCCGAACAGCAGCCCAAACAGCACAGAACTCATGAGAACCCGAAACAAGACTAGCCCCGCCTCCACCACCAGAACTGGTAACAGCATCAGATCTTGACCAGAAGAGACACCACAAATACGATCACAACTACAGCTAGCAATAGTCCAGAACTGTAATGAGACCCAGAAGCTAGTGCAAGTCCATAATCCAGGCATGGCCCCAGCCCCCTGTACTGCGGCCCCACTCTGTCCTAACTGTGGGTCATCCAGAACAATGAGGAGTCCCAGAAGCTAGGCGTAGTGGTGCTAGTTGCAGTGCGAGTCTGTGGTACCATGATGAGACACTTGAACCACAGTTCTAGAATAAGGACCAGGACCAGCTCCCCTAGCCCCCAGATCCCACCCCCCAGCCCCCTGCATCGAGGCCCGGCCTGGGCTCTCCTCACCGTGGATCTCCAGGATGTGCTTGGACCCTGCGCGCTGGTGCAGCTCGTCGGTGTTCTGGGTGATGATGGTGACGCAGCGGCCCTGCCGGCTCAGCCGCGCCTCGCACTCGGCCAGGGCCTGGTGCGCCGCGTTCGGCCTGGCGGCCAATGCCATCTCCCGCCGGTGATGGTAGAACTCCCACACCCGCGACGGGTTCCGCGAAAAGGCCTCTGGCGTGGCCAGGTCCTGAGGGCACAGGGAGGGTCAAGCTCATCAACGCTATCATTTTTAACAGTCCAAGAGAAGTACCTTGGCTGGAAGTCTGCTACTTTGCCAGTTTGCTGTGGCGACCTCTTGAAAGCCAAATATCAAGTAGCTAGTTCTGCCACTGTAAACTCATGTCAAGGTGCTTTCAAACAAACAAAACAGTTCTGGGGACTTTTTTTGAGAGGAACTATCCACTGGGGAGGTTCCCCAAGAACTATGAACCTTCTAGGGCTTTTTTCTGTTTGCACTCGCGCCACCAGGAACGCTGAAGTGATGCAAGACGGGGGTTAGCATACCAGCATCATTTCTGCACGGTTAGTTTTTTAAAAATGGTGGTTGCCAGTGCTGCACTGGCTCATGTGTTCCACCAATCAATATACGCTTACATCCGGACCAATCACCGTATACTTGTGTCACTCAAGGTTCCTCTTGTGCTGGGAGAGTACCTACTCTGAAGTAGGAGCTAAAAAAAAGTCCCTCAAAATTTATTCTTAAAAATTGTTGATTAATGAGGTTTTGTGGTCCCTTGTTAGGGTGGAGCTACAGTCAACTGTTACCTGAACCATTCAAAAATGTTTCTCTCTCCACAGCCAATGTAGTCATTGGTCCAAATCATAGAATCACTGTGTATGGCAGCTCCTCCCATTTTCGGTCCAGTGAAATCTCACTACCTAATCATTAATAAGGCTTCAAAGAGCTCAGACTGTGTCTTTTCCGTGTGTATAGGAACGGGCTTTCATTAGCCCCAATTCACCCTGACTAGCAATTTTTTCAACTGATAATTGTGGTTTTAGTTATGCAATTGTTTGCCTACCAGCAGCTGCTTTTTGAGATAAATCAGGGGGGACTGTGCAAAGCAGAACTCTCCAACACTGAGCTCCAGGTCAAAATATATTCTTTCACCCAAAAAAATATGGTGGAAAAAAAAGTCCAAAGACCTATCTTGCCCTTTGACGTGTAACACGCTTGAACCTATGGATCAATAACGGACCTAAAACAATATGAATTATGGATATATTGCGGAAGTTCCCTACCTGTGTTTTCCATTTCCGCCACAAGCCTCCCGCTCCCCTGAACGTGGGTATGCCGCTTTCGGCGCTCACTCCAGCACCGGTGATCACGGCTATGTGCTTCGCTTTGGAAAACGCCTTTCGGAATTCAGACATATCTGCGGGAATAATACATCAAATGAACTCGTGTAATTTAACTCGTTCAATGTTGCAAACCAAACAAATGTTCAAATACAAGTTAATTATTTACGTCTACTTTTCAACACCCGTTTGATCAGTGACCCAGCAGAGGAAAATGCCGGGGTTGGGAAACATTCCTTCGCCATCCAATCGCTCCCAGCTTACCTGAGCTAGGGCGAGCATTCTCCGTTGTATGCGTTTGTCTGGCCAGGGAGCTTCCCACCATAGCAAGCCCTTTAGGTACCAGCCACAGGGGTGAGCACCGTCCAAGAATCATCACGGCTGCTTCAAACTTCTGCAGAAGAACAATAACGCAGGGCTCTTTAAATACTAGCGGTTAGCATTTAGCCCCACGCTTCCATCTATTCTTGTTCTTATATTTTAACACTGAAAAGAAACTGATACTGATGGATGGAGACATTTGACTTCGATATGTACTGCAATGAATTGCATTGCCTTATCTCCCTCTCAAATTCCTAAATTACTTTTAAAATGGACTAGATTAGAACCGGTAGAGATAAGACTGTGTTAAATTGAACTATACACTGACTATGTAATCTATGGCTGCACTTTGTACGCGTTGGTTGGGCAGAGTGCCACTGTCACTACTGCTGTTTTACACTGAAGTTAAACTGCACTCCCTATTACGGTATTTAAATGTCGCTTCGCCCACATGATACACAAGTGATTGGGGTAAGTGTGCAGGACAGCAGAAGATGCGAAAAGCATCGCGTTCGGCATTAGCCTACTGTCTCATTGAAAATGTGTTAAATGAACTCATTTTTGCACCATAACTTAACAATACAGCCTGTTCTTCATGTAAAGGACTGCTGTGTGCAGTTTGTTCCGTAAAAATCCTCCGTTCGCTCAGACTGGGCTATGTGTACAAACATTTTGCACACGTGCTCGATTCTTAAGAAACTATCTTCCTGAATTACATGAACCATGAAGAAACGACTGCCACTACGGTAATCTGGGTTAGCTTGCCATTGTTTAAGTTGAAAAATACTGTCAAACTGGTTTGGTACGTTGATATAAGATACAGCCTTCCGACCTGACCAGCAGCAAGTCAGCAGCATTTTACCTACAGCTGACTAGCTCGGAAAACTGTGAAGTTTAACGACGGATAATACCAAACAGAGCCACATTACACTAACTACCAGTCAACATCCCCTCCCCGTATATCTGAAAGTTAATGTGAGCATGCAAAATTAGCGTGTAGCCTATTGTACTGTGTGTAAAACTTGGGCTATTTACCTGCGCGTCGGGCGCTGAAAACAGCGGTTGAGTTTGTCAGCTAGCTAGCTAAGGTTAGCTAGCCATTCTACTCTCGCTGCTACTCACCCAATTTGCTGGCTACACCACAAGATACAGCTTTTAACACTTCAAACAAATACATTAACTGCAATTTATCCATGAAATCCTGTAGTCCGCAATTAATTACATGGTTTATTCGGAATTTGCAAACAGAGCTGACATTTCACCCACCTCCTTCTCCACAAGCACTAATTACCTTGCCTCATCGATGCCGTAAAACTTCAGAAAGCGTCGTAAAACAAGCAGGGCAAGGCAACGCATGCCCGTGCGAAAGGAAAAGGAAATAAGCTGCTTTGCAGAAAGATCAACAAACCTCCAAAGGCAAAGTTAAGTAATAGCAGTATTTCGAGCCGCGCCTTGACGTAAAGAGAAGTATGTGTTACATTTTTAATGGGTGCTTGGCCTGACAGGGTGTGCAGCCTTATGCATAACCTCTTGACGGAAACACACCACAAAAAAAAAAAAAGACGTGATAAGAGAATGTGATTGAATAAGCATTAAGGTCTGATTCCTCTGGCATGGCCTTGTTAAAAAAATAATTTACTATGTAAACGTCATTAAAAATTCTCATAAATCTCATCATATACTATTAAATTAATTGAAAATGAATAAATTGGTCTTTATCTATGATGTCACCTTTGGCACTTGGGACTTTACCCTTCTCTAGAGTTATCTTTGCACTTTTTGTACCATTCATTTGCACTTTGCAAATGAATAAGAGCATCTGATAAATACCTTTAATGTAATGTAAAAAATGGATGTAAGGAACCATAGTATTGTAACCACATAAACATGATAGACTTTAAGGACACATTCGGTTCAGATGGAATGGTTTTCAGATATCTGGTGCGATGATTTTGCCACCCCAGATAAAACTGCAACATCACAAACAAATCTGGAGGTTGATCAGGAAGGTTAGCAGTCTTTTGGTGACACAGGTGACAGACTGAAGCATGGCAGAGTGAGTAACCCAGCATTCTGTCCAGTGGTTCCCTGAAAATTCCACTTGTATCCCATTGTCATAAATCTGAAACCTTAGCCATGTATTGTGGTCTGTGTGATGACCTAATCCCTGTGACTGACCAATGGGAACATGGCATACTGGTGTGCCGGAATGTAAACAAACAACATGTGGAAGAGGAGAAGGAAGTAACCAGCTGCACCAAGGATTCTGTGGATTTGTCTTTGTCAATTGCACAGTGTTTAAACTGAACCGAAAAAGATCATACAGTCTGACTTTGGCTCATATCAAGATTTTACTTGTCTTATCTTACAATGTGACAGTTACATACACTATTGACAAGCCTCTTCAGACTGCATCTTGGCCCTAATTTATGTTGCAATATTTTATTTTATTTGGTTATTGTACTCATGGTTATACATTTCTCATCATGATTTACAATATGTGAGCATTGTGAACTCTGGAGCTGTATTTTAGGAGCTGTGTCCAGGACGTACATTTTAACTCGGCTCAGCATAGTTAGCAGTGCACACTTAATTTGTATTTGTGCTTTAACGTTTTGTGCAAGGATTTCACGGACTGGTGGGAGTGGTTCTGTACCTACAGCTAATCCCTAAATCAGACACATTTTATCCGTTGTCATGAGTCTTACCACTAGGTGGCAACATCTCATTAGACTTTAGTTATGAATGAGAAACCGGCCGGCACAGCACTTGAAAACGCCATGCCGTCGGCAATTGTGTTACACAGAAGTCTTTACATAGTCAAGAGGGATTAAAAGGCAGTAGCCTACCCGTGGGAGATCCTTGAATATTCAGTCTGTCACTTCCAATGGCTGGTTTAGGCCTATTCTTTTGATTTTTTTCAGCTCCATACCTTCGTTATCAAGACTACGAACATATGTGAGCACAATGTGCATTAAATTCGTCAACATAAACCAATGAGAATGGACCAAGTTGTTTTGTTTCTGCGGCATTCTGAAAAAAAAAAAAAAAAAAATCTGACAAAATGCTTTAGAATTAGGCAATTACGACGCTGTGCAGCGTATCATAACATCATAACTCAGAATAATAATAATAGTAATAATAATAGTAATAATACTGTCGCCATGTGTTGTTGTTGTTATAATAAGAATAATAATAAGAATAGTAATATACATCTTACATGACATCAGTCATGTAAGATGTATCATTCAAAATCATTCATGAATAGATTTCCCAACCATTCACGTAACGAACGAGATATTTGTTCTGACGACACTTATAATAAATTACTATGCATCTCATTCCGTCTGACATGACTGTCGCGTTGGCACAGTTCACACACAGTAGTAGAAGGGGTGGGATCTTCCTAATTCCGGTTGCTATGCGTTCAGCCTGTAGCTGCGGGGATTTTGTACTTCACGCCCCACTGTTTCCAGCGTCTCGGTTTTCGCCGCGCTCTCCGTCTCTCTTCTCTCCAGCACGCTCGACTTTTCCAAGAGCGGCAGTGGCGCTGTGTCTCTCCGCACCAGCCAGCCGCCGCTGGACCCAGCTGAAATTAATGGCGGCCCCTGCGGAGGACGAGACAGACCGCCGGCCCATCAGGAGAGTCCGGTCCAAGAGCGATACCCCCTACCTCGCTGAGGCCCGGATCTCCTTCAACCTGGAGACAGGTAGGAACACACGTGTCTTCTACATGCTTCTGGTTCTCTAACATACGGGCAATAGTTCTGCGGCATTCTAGCGTCCCGCGGTTGCGGTTGGTTTCAGTGTGCGAAAGAAAAGACAGAGTAAATAACCTGTATATATTTTTGTAGGGTTCAGCAATAGCTGGTCAAAGCGGTATCTGGCTATTCATTTTGGAGCCATGGAGGCATATGTGTTGAGGTGTGTGTGTATGTGCGTGTGTGTGTGTGTGTGAGTGTGTGCTTGTGTTGGAGCCAAATACCCATTGAGTTTTTATGGCTGTTTGTGTTGAAAAGGAATTCTTTGTAAAGTAAGTTGTTTGACGTTTGTTGTCATCATTATTTGGAATTATTATTATGCTTTATTTATTAATGGACTCGTTCATATTTTACAACTGTCCTGACTGTCCTGAAAAGTCCTCGATTTGGATGCCAATATTCCCTGGTTGAGGTTGAATGTACGCTGCAGTTGTATTATAACCTGTGTAAGATTGCTGGGATTCGCTGGCTGTGTTGATTGACTGATATGGGCAGATGACACTAATCCTAATTGCTGTAATTTTGATTAAGGAGTATGACTGTAATTATGAAAAGTTACATTTTTCAGACCACTGCTGAATCAGGCGGTCACGGTTACATAATTGGAAAAGCACTGTGTGAGAAATCCAGCCCGCCGTAGAATGATCCGCCGGTCACAACCGAGGTGTTTCATAAGTGCAATGGTGAGGTGATGGATATATATAGGCTATCGATGCACGGTCTAAAATGCACTGTGGGTGCTAAAAAATCTACGATAGCTGTGGCGAAATGACTAACGCGGTTTTCTGGCTACCTGGGTACATGCTTAATAAACGCTGTTAAGAGGCTGGGCAGCAAGTTCGAGATATATTGTATCCCTTGTTGCCATAGTGACTTGGCGTAATTTCTTGTCTGAGTCAGTATTCAGTGTTGTGGTCTGAATAAGTGTATTCGGTTACTATACTAAATGTAAAGCTTTTACTTTGCTTACTATATATCGGCAGTGGTTGGCGTTGTCCTGTCTTTACGAAGGAACATAGCATGCATGATACAAAATTATACATTTGTTTTCCTATTTGTCATGTTGATAAAATGAGTGAGTTAGGAATTATGTAATGAAGACTAAATGGTTAAATTGCTGTCAGCATAAACGAGCGCCGATGAGGCATGGAGCTTTTCAACGCCCCGTGGTGCTGAATGGGCTAGCCACTGCCCCGAACGGGCAGTTGTTTTACGTGGTGTGACTTTGAATGGCCCCTTTAAGTCAAGATTTTCGTTTTAAAAACTGGAATTTAGGCTACAATCCCTAAATGACTCGTGCTCGGTGCTGTCCATTTATTTACTGTGTGCTTAATAAAGCAGTTTAGATATGTAGATATTTTCCCAATAATACTTTGAAAAACAGCACTCATTATTTTCAAATGGTGGTCCTGGTTGATCGCTGGTTGACTGCTGGCTGCAGTGCAATGCGTTCGTCCGCGCACAGCCGGCAGAGGTAAGCCATGCGCCTGAAAGGAAAGGCATAGAATCTTCTGCATTACATCACCTAAGATACCAAAAACTCCAATGCATTAGATGTGAATCTTACTTCATTCATAAAAGAAAAACCAAACGCATTTCGAGACCAGGCCTGGATCATGTGAAGAATTCATACAAAGCCAGATTTTATTTTATATGTAAATAAAAGTGGGGATGTGTTTAACTGTACACAAACCATTTGGGTATAGGTATCCCGTTGCATGGGCTACTACTGCGAATAGCTGGAGCTTCTTTTTCCGAAATAAAAGTCTGATTCACACTTTTTTGCTGTAGGGGCAAATCTGCGCTCATTGATGAATATTTATTAAAGGACCCAGTGTGCTTTTGTAAGGAAACAAAACTTTATAATCGTGTTTGTTTTAAACAAGCAAGGTCCTGCAGTTCTGTACAGCAGTTATCCCAGCCTCGGGCAGTCTCTCTGTAATGCAGAGATCTCAAACTCAGCGCCACAGAGGGGTACGGGTATGCAGGCTTCAGTCCAGCCAGCTAATGCTAGCTTAACTGGTTCAATTACTCATTCAGCCATATCCATGTAACTGTGTATTAAAGCACAGAATATAAACTTCTTTTTTTTACATAATACAAATAAATAATTTCATTATATGAAATGATTTATTTAATAAAATTTCCAGTGATTGGAAATGGAGATGGAAGTGAAAGACTCGGCACATGCAGAGACCTGGTCCTAAGTTTGACTGAGAGCACCACTCACTGTAGTGTTGTACTTTTACATCCACATTGTCTGTTTAAAGCCCACTTGAATTATCCTATGAATATTGTGTTGCACAATGATCCAGGTCAGAGAAGTGGCATGGTATTGATGGTTTGAATATTGTGGTTGCAAATGTACAAATGTAACTTTTCTGGCTTCCTCCTAGGACGATTTTCCTATTTGTTGACACCTCTGGTCCAGATCTGCCTCCTGGACGGTGCTTTTGCGTTGAGTCACTGAGCAATTACAGTGTTTCAGCTTTCTGCTCTCCAGCCAAAGTGGACTCTGGAGGATCAGCGTGTTGTGTGCACAGTGTTTTTAGTTTATACCGATTTCTGTGGCCTAATGAGCTAATTAGCCGCACACACAAATGCTGATTCACTCGTAGGTTAAGCCGCGGTAGAGTTTCTCGTGCATGCGCAGACATGAGAAATAGTTTTTTGACTGTCAATCAGTGAGCTCGTTAAGAAATGAAGCTGAAATGCAAAATCGCATAACTGAAATAATTAAGGGCTGAAGTGGGAATGGCATGCAGAAAGAGACACTGCCTTCCTTTGTACACCCCTGTTATAAATATATCATAAGCCACAGCACATTATGAGTCCTCAGGGTCGCACCTTTGCAAAATGCACCTTTGGCTGGTGCTGATGCAGGAAGAATATTAAACTCAGTGAAAGTGTTAAACTTTGGCCTTGTGGGGACCGTTAACTGTGGTCTAATTTGTTATTGTTTGGGTAAAACCACTCTTCTCACCAGGGGGTCATTTTAAAATGCTGATGAGTATTTTTTTTTTTTTTGGTTTCTTCCAGAAAACTTCACAGATTTATTTTAAGTGGTGTTCATGCGCTGCATGTTATCTGGCAAGTTTGAGCTCAGCAGCAAATATCCTATGCTCAATATTAGGTTTTCATTTTTCATTTTATCCTATCTGTTGTATTCTTAGGTTTTTGTTAAGATCTATTCTCATACTATTATGCCACTACTGTAATTTTGGTTATGATCACTCACAGCATATTATATTGTCTCTTCTCTCAGCTTTTTAGTGTTTTTAAGAGTGTACTTTTGTATGGGTGCCTGCTAAATGCCCGAATATTGATGTGAATTTAGATCATGGTGTTATACACAGTTGGTGCTGTTTGATATGCGATATATTATGCCCCCTTGCCCCAATAGCTGTTCCTTTATGCTCTGTCAGGGCATAAAGGAACAGCTACAATTATAAAGAGGTAAGATTATGACCGTGACCTCATCCAAACCTGGGCTTTCTGATCTCCTAAGGTCGTCTTAACCAGCTGTAGTCTTGATCCCAGCTATTAACATGGAGGGTAAAAAAAAAAGAAAGAAAAGACTGATCTGAGGTCAGTGATGGAGGGTGTGATCTATCTATACTCCAGGCAGGAATCTCTGCGGGGGTTGGCTCAGGTCAGGTGGGAGATCCTCCAAATGCTCCACTGTAGCAGCATTCGCAGGGTTTGTCCTTTCGAGGCCACCATACCTTCAGAGTCTTCCATGGCAGGTTATACGTAGGGCGGCTCACCCAAAATCAGCTGATGAGGTTATGTCCTATGAGGAGCTTGAGCAATATGAATTTATGGGTGTGGCCTTCACTGGTGTCAGTCTGGGCAAACACTTTGAAGGACGACCTGCCCGTGTCTCTTTAGGAATGAGACAGAATATAAGAAAATTATTTTGATAATAGGCTTTTCTGCCTATCTAGGCTGGACCCAGTACAGAATCAAGGCTGGACTTGAACACACCAATGTCCTCCTCCTCTTATACATGACTTAAAAAGATGTTACACACACTGAGCAGAAAGTACTTCCTGAGCAGCAGTGTTAGATCCTGTTTGTAGATTTGAGGTGATCAGTGATCTTTGAATTTCTCAGCTGCAAAGCCACAGCATTTCAGTCCTGTCTGTTTTATCATTTTCCAGGGAAATTGTTCTTTTTTTAATTTGTCTTAATCACATTTGGTTAATTTAAATCAAGAATGTGTGTTGTGCTTTAAGCATTGAACAAAAAGTGAATTTGAAAGCCCCTGAAAATGTCATTTTGTCATTTGTCATTTTGAGTGTAACTCCCTATAAATCATGTTACTTTTTAAAAAATAATTTCCTACATCAAATACCTTCCCTAATAGATTAAATACATATGTCCTCTGTTGGACAAAAACATAAATATCCTTTGTTAAGTTTGTAAAATTATAAAAACAGCATAATGAGGTATCTGACTGAATATTGTTAAGGTAAGCCAGGCCTGTACTGTATTGTATTTGATTTGTTGGTCTCTGAGTGGAAAAATACAACTTTATGCAAATGCAGCAGATGTATATTCTCCCATGGACTCATCATAACATATTATATAAAGGTAAAATTGCACAATATGCAATAATCTCATGATACGATGTTCCTGTCTTTAAAACTGTGTCCTTGCTCGCATAGTCCCTTTTCTTTGAAACTGTGTCCTTGCTCGCATAGTCCCTTTTTCCTGCGCTGCCCTCAGTGACCCTATGGTGTAATGTGTAATAGGGACGTGTGAGTTTAAGCAGGTGGACTGACTCTCAGTGTGTGTTTTTAGGGGCCGCACTCCGTTGCCATAGTGATAGAACCAGGTTACGGAACAGACAGAGGGACACTGCGCAGGAAAATATGCATAACAGAGAAAAATTAACCAGGGCAGGTGTCAATATGATCACACAAACAAATAATAATAATGTGTGTTTTTATAAAATGAAAAAAGAATGCATGCTTGTAAGGGAACCATGATAGATGTATAGACAAACAGACAGGCCACCTTAAATGCTTTTAACTGCTTTAAACCACCTTAAATGTATTTTAAATGCTGCTTAAAACCACCTGGTATACCTCGCTGAATGGAGCAATTTCATATTTCCATTATGGGATGTTATATGAATTGTTTCCAGCAAGTTCATTTGGACTGGCCTGTTTGAAATCCAGTTTGGTAAATTTGTGAATTTGTGAAGGACAGAACGATAAAATATGTGATCGGAACGAAAGACTTTTCAGGTAAACCAGACCTTTTCTGCACTGTGTATCTATCCAATATGTTGAATTCTTGATGAAATATGAACATAATCATTACCCCCCAGAGTTATTCATACATTTTGTTTTTATAAATGAGCAAATAGACTACACATGATGACAAAAACATTGATAATGTGCTTATCAATCCATTCACTAAAATTTTAGAAAATCATATTTTCACATTGAAATGTGTATTTAGAATGCAAACTAATCACGTTGATATTCATGAAAAAAAATGGGGTTCAAAATGATTGGCACCTTTTGTTTTAAGCGCGTCTAGTATTTTGTAAATTGGTTTTTTGTCAAATTCCTTTTTTTTTTTGCAATGAATCTGCTGTAAGAATCACCCATGGGCATAATCAGATAGGTGATGCTTCCATTAGTGGACTCTACCACTGTGCATCGCCGTGGTTACGGGGGTGTGGTTTCCACTGACTTAACTTCTCCTCCAATGTGTGTGTAAGAGAGAGAGAGAGACTTGCTGGCTGCTTTTTATGTGACAACTTGTCATCAACACGGAAGCACAATAACTATTTAACTGTTTGGTAATCATTATTTACATGTGTTGTTGGGTTTTGAGATGCTGTTCTATCTATGTTTCTATGTGCATGTGTGTGTGTGTGCGTGTGTGTGTGGGTGAGAAAGAGATGCTACGTTTCTGTATGTGTGGGTGTGTGTCTTATTGTATTCTTACTGTGTTTGTGTTTCATTGTGCTTGTGTGTTTGTGTTTACTTGTGTGAGTTTTTGTGTGTGTGAGTGAGTGTGTGTTTATGTTTGTCTGGTTGTATTCAGCTGTGTGTCTGTTTTGGTATTCAATGCAATACCAAAGCAGACACAAATCAGAGCATTTAAAACATGTGACAGAAGCATTATTAAGGTAAACCAGGGCAGTGCTGTAATGTGTTTCTGTTGGCTCCAATGCTTAAGGGTTCAGCCTTAATTCTAAAATGTGTGGAAAAACACAACATGAGACATAGAAGACAAGTGTATGTTCTCCCTTGTCATCATCAAAGCCTATTATATAAATATAAATTACCTAATAAAAAGTAATCTAATGATACAATGTCCCCTTCTTTATCACACTGTGTTTGGCAATGTTTTTTCTACACTGCTGTTGTCAGTGATCCAGCAGTGTAATGTTTAACAGGGACTTGTGTGTATAAAGAGGGGGACAGAGTCTCAGAATCTACTGAGCTGAAGAATGAGGACCGCTGTAGTTCTGCTGGTGTTACTGGGCTGCTGTCTGACTGGGGCACAGCTTCAGAATGAAGAAAGAGAGATCAACCAATCGACAATCATACCTGCACTCTGGGCGGAGCTGAAGGAGCTGAGAGACATGGTGATGGAGCAGAGAGTTGAACTGGCAGCCACAAGGTCAGAACTGGGATGCACAAAGTCAGAACTGGGCGTTCTGGAGGCAAGACTGCAGACCAGTGAGAGTCAGGTGGCTGACTTGAAGATAGAGAATGAAGGTAATGTAATATGTCTTTATAATGGAAACTTTTAAATATTTTGTCAGCAATTGACTTATTGCGTGTGGTCCATTTTAGTACTGAGCCATATGGTGCTGGAGCAGAGAGCTGAGCTAGGGGCAACAAAAGCAGACCTGGAAGCAACAAACACAGAACTGGGAGCAACAAAGACTGAACTTGGATCTGTGGAGGCCAGACTGCAGACCAGTGAGAGTCAGGTGGCTGAGCTGCAGAGAGAGAATAAAGGTAAGATAATGTATTATGTTATAGCACCTGGGGTTGTAAAATAGGGCATTTTTCTTTGTGTTTATTTACTATGACTTACAGTACACACTTCATATATCACCCAAAACAGATTTCTATATCCACACAGAGCAGACTGAGATCCTCTTCCCAAACCCACCGATTACACCTAGGGTGGCTCGTTCAATCACAGCAAAGGGTGATGGGTAACAAAACACTAACCAATAACAAATGAAAAGGGAACTGGCAGACAGGACACACTAGGGCCATATGGCAGTAGCTATAAAATAAAGGGCAACACAAAATACAACACAAACAGTAGTCAACTGTGCAACATGTTATGGACAAATAAAATCTATTTAAGTCTATTTTATTTTGAAATAAAATGTATTTGCACTTAGTACAAATAATGGATAATATTTCTAGCATTATGTGCAAATTACAGGGTGATGCTAATTGCAGTTACTGCAAATAGAAGTGGCAGAATTTATTTGCACTAAGTGCAAGCAGCATGTTTATGCCATTTACGCTAAATTCAAATAGTAATATAACACATTAGGTTTATGTGCACTAAACGTAAATAGTAGCTGCCTGGCTAATTGGATGTGATTCAGTTCACTGGCTGATTGATGATATTCTCAATCAAATTGGCTTGACAACTAATTAAAAGTTATAATAGATAATAATGTAATTATTCACAGTTATTTCTCAACAATAACAAAATTAGACCAAAATAGATCTCAAAAGAAAAACTTCATTTCAAACAATTAACTAAGTCTATTTAATCTGAGTACAAAAATGCAGACAGATGCAGCGGACTTATTGCAGGACAGTACAGCTGTAGGCCGGTAGGCGGAGTTATTGCTGGACAGTACAGCTATAGGCCAGTAGCTATACTGCTGGTTACTTTCAATACTCTGTAAATGGAAGTAATATATTTTTTTGATCATTTCAAGATACATATTTGCTTATTCAGTTTTATCAGTATGTATATGAACATATTGTGATATTCTACATGTGTGTGACTGCAGCACAAGCGGTGGATCTGAGTGCCATGGAGGACAGGTCAAACTCCACTGAGCTCCAGCTGCAGGAACACAAAACTGTGATGGAGGAGCTGAAATCCACAGTGGAGGGACTGAAGGGACACACTGCAGGTAACACAGGGATGGGAGTGGGTCTGTTTGAGGGTCAGTATATCAGCATGTCAGTTTTTAAAATAATGTTTAGCCTGTAGATATCAGGTGGTAGAGACTCAAGCAAAGTTTCACATGACCACAGAATCTCCCAGAGAAGGAGAATCTCGCCCATCCAGAGGGTGTTGCTTAAATTATACTGCAAAAGCAACTTCCATGCCAGTTCAAATGCAACCATTGTTTTCTAATGCAATCAAAGATGATTATTTTCAAGTCTGTTTAATTAACTATTAGGGTAAACCATTTTTATTTTATTTATTAATCTCACAAGACGTATCTCTTGGGAAATTTTATGCAAATACTGAGATGCACTGTATTTACAGACAGACCAAAGGTGGCGTTCTCTGCTGGATTAACCAGTTCAGGATATGTAGGACCCTATGGCTTAGAAGTCACCCTGGTCTACACGAACGTCATCGCTAACATCGGCAACAACTATGACTCATCTACAGGTTCAGTACACACCCGTCTACATGTATATCTGTATAAACACACAGGTAACAGAGGTGTCATTAGCTCATTTTAGCAGTTTCACTGGCAGCTCTCTCCTGTGTGTGTGTGTGTGTGTGTGTGATATGAGACTGTGTGTTTATCTCTCTCTGCTTTTTCTCTGATACAGGTATCTTCACAGCACCAGTGAGAGGAGTCTACTACTTCTCATTCACTGCTTATGGTATTGGGTCCAGCGTTAGAATAGGTTCCTCCCTGTATAAAAACGGTAGGCAAATCATGTATGTGGTTGACAATCAAAGTTCATCAGAGGGTCAAGATTCCATGTCCAACGCAGCCGTGCTGCAGCTGGAGGTGGGGGATCAGGTCTACATGCTTCTCCGATCAGGCTGGAGTCTGTATTCTGATAATGATAATGAAACCAGCTTCAGCGGCTTCCTGCTCTTCTCCATGTGAGCAGAAGACCCTGCAGCACCTTCAGCGGCTTCCTGCTCTTCCCCATGTGAGCAGAAGACCCTGCTGTAATGAAGATCACAGCTGAAGAGTCTGGAGGTGAAGCCTCACATGTTCCTCTCTGATTGTCACAATGACCTCTCTTCAATAAATGCATAATGAAAAAGTAGCTTTGTAAGACTTTTTATTGAAAACTAACTGTATTGTGTTTCCCTACTTTGGTGTTTGAGAGACTGCAGTCCAGCTGTACGTTTTCTGTGTTTCTCTAAATGACTGTTGAAGCTTTTTTACTGCTATGTGTGTGTGTTTGAAGGAATTGTAGCTGCATGTTCTTTTTCGCTCATGTAAGACATCCGCAACGGTGTGGGAGTGAGGAGAGGTTACAAACCAAACTTAAGGTTGCTGCGCAGGAAAGATATATATCAAAGTGTACAGGTGAACATACAGGTATGGTCAAATGAGCGAACGACTGCAATGCAGTTTAGTAAACAGAAAATGTGATTTGTTGGGAAAACATAAAAAAAGATATTAAATAAATAAATAAATAAAGGTCAGAGAGTGGAGGCAACAAGGCATGAGTTATCATTATTAAAAGAAAGAAAGAAATGTTCTACATTGTTTATATATATGGTTATGTGTTATTTTTTAATGAGTAAGGGTCTTTAGGTTTTCATGGTTTGGCCTACAGGGCAAATTTCAAAAACTTGCTGCTTAACAATTTTACATTTTTAGTAATATCACATAGCTACTGTATGTGCGTAAAGAGGTGTGAGACTTGTGTTCGAATGTTGGGGGTGAAGATTCTAGCTCTTTGTCAAAGCGTGTGTGTTGGAGAGATAGTGTATTTGGAGTATATTTCCAAATGTATTTGGAAAACAAAATAATCGTCTTCTTAAAACAATATAAGGAGCCAAGGATTTAAAATCAGCCAGAACTGCTTGAAACCGTCTTACATGCCTTTCTCTGAGCAAGAAACTTACAAAAACCACTCAGCATATCTGTTGTAATGGAAGGAATACATATGTCTATGAGGTGATATCAATTTAAGCTGCATAAGTGAGAAATCTACATTAGTTCAGTTAGTAAAGCTGGAAAGTAGAGCATCATTATATATGCCTGAGTTAAATGCCTGACATTAAATTGTATTTTCAGGCCAGAAATCTGCTTTCAATAAGGTTGCAAAATATCACAGCACAATGAAATATACGGCTGAAAGACTTTCTTATGGTAAACTAGGCCTGAGCTGTATTGCTTTTCTATAGGCCCCATTGCCATCAGCATTCTGACTTTATTCTGCAATGTGTGGAAAAATACAACCATAAACAAGTACAGCAGGTGTATATTCTCTCATGTCCTCATCAAAACATGAAATGAATAAAGGACATTTATTAATATTAAATAATCTAATCGTTAAATGTCCCCTCCTGTAAAACAACATCCTTGTCCTGGTCTTTTTTTCCAGTGCTGTTCTCAGTGATCCTACTGTGTAATGTTTAATAGGGACATGTGTTTTAAAGAGGACGACAAAGACTCAGAATGTGTATCTCCTACACTGTATATGGGCCTATACTCTGAATGTGTGTCTGGAAGTGTGTGTGTGTGTGTGTGTGTGTGAGTGTGCGTATGTCTGTGAGAGAGAGAGAGAGAGAGAGAGTGCATATGTCTGTGTGTGAGAGAGGGAGTGTGTATATTTGTGTGTATGTGTATGCACATATGTCTGTGAGAAAGAGAGAGTATGTCTGAGTGAGTGTGTTTGTGTGAGTGAGTGAGTGTGTGTGTGTGCGTGTTTGAGTGAGTGAGTGAGTGAGTGTGTGTGTGTGTATGTGTGAGTGAGTGTGTGTATATGTGTGTCTGTGTGTATGTGTGAGTGAGTGTGTGTCTGTGTTGTTTCTCTTCTCCTATTTTAGAGGCTGTTCTCCCTGCTTCAGTATGTGTGTATATTAGACATCTCTGCTCAGTGGTGTGACGGGGGCTGGGGTTAGGAGTTAGGGGTTATGCATGCCCCCTGCCTTTTTCAGCCAAACCAACAGCCAAGACAGTCATCCCAGGGGTGGGGCAACAGGCAGCAAAATCAGCATCATTTTAGGCAAAGTGCACCTGTCTGTTTCAGAGACAGTTTAAAAAGTGGCATCATTATAAATGGCAGGAAATCCAGTTAAACACCTCCCCTGACTGAAACCCTTTTAAAACAACCTTACATTTACAAATCAATTCAAAGCAAGCCACCTGTATTACCTTTCCTGGTGAATTAGATACATATTTCTCAATTGAACAAACACTATAAAGAACATTTTATTATATATCAATTAATCAAACTGCATATAGGAAATTAATGTGATGTAGTAGAATTGAAATTATGTATAAAATACCTTATGAAGTAGAGCCTTATAAAATGCCTGGCTGAATAAACCTTCAGAATTCCTGGCCTGTGCTTACACTTCATTGCCTTGAAGATTCAACCTTTATTCTTCAATGTGTGAAAAAATACATCTAAAAAAACACAACAGGTGTGTATTCTCTCATGCCCTCATTAGAATATATTTATATGAAAATGAAATTTCTTAATATAAAATGATCCAATGATACGGTGTTCCCCTCTTTATCACAGAGTGCTGGGGGACTTTTCTCCCCCCACTCCTCCTGTCAGTGATCCAGCAGTGTAATGTTTAACAGGGACTTGTGTGTATAAAGAGGGGGACAGAGTCTCAGAATCTACTGAGCTGAAGAATGAGGACCGCTGTAGTTCTGCTGGTGTTACTGGGCTGCTGTCTGACTGGGGCGCAGCTTCAGAATGAAGAAAGAGAGATCAGCCAATCAACGACTCAACCCGACATCTGGGCCGAGCTGAATGAGCTGAGAGACATGGTGACGGAGCAGAGAGTTGAGCTGGCAGTCACTAAGTCAGAACTGGGAGGAACAAACTCAGAACTGGGAGCCAGACTGCAGACCAGTGAGAGTCAGTTGGCAGAGCTGAAGAAGGAGAATGAAGGTATGATTGGCTGATTATGAGAATGTTATTTTAATTTTTATCATAATGGCAGTGATGATATCTGCCTTTTTATTTCACTGCAGACAGTTGAACTGAAACTTTATGGAAGCCAAATTGCAAACCACTGAGAATCAGCTGGCTGAGCTGAAGCTAGAGAATGAACATAATTGAATATATTAATAATATATTAATAATGCAATGTATCTTTACAATAGAACTTCAAAAATATTTTGTCAGTTATTAACTGATTTCGTGTTCTCTATTTTAGTTCTGAGCTACATGGTGATGGAGCAGACAGCTGAGCTGAGAGCGGCAAAGGCTGAACTGGGATCTGTGGAAGCCAGACTGCGGACCAGTGAGAGTCAGGTGGCTGAGCTGCAGAGAGAGAATAAAGGTAAGATAATATTTTATAGCACCTGGTCATACACACACACAGACACACCTACACACACAAACACACACCCACACACACACCTACACACACACACACACACACACACACATACACACACACACACACACTCACTCACTCACTCTCACACTCACACACATACACACACACTCACTCACTCACTCACACACACACACACACACACACACACACACACACTCACTCACACACTCTCACACACACACACACACACACACACACACACTCACTCACTCACTCACTCACTCACTCACTCTCTCTCACACGCACACACACACACTCATTCACTCACTCACTCACACAAACAAACACACACACACACAAGACAGACACTCAATCACACACACAGACACACATACACACTCTCTCACACGCACACACACACACACACACACACACTCACACTCACACCCTCTCTCTCATACACACACACACACACACACACACACAAGACAGACACACACACACACACACACACACACACACGTGTGTGGTGCAAAACAAAAATAGCCAATATGGAAAAAATAGTTTACATACATAAATATATTATATTCATACACATATATAATATGAGATAAATTATACAGCCAGATGACAGGATATATCTTACTTTATATTCGTTAACAGGAAAAAAATGCTAACCACTTTAACTAATTTTGCATCATAGCTCTTGATATTCCATGTAAGAGTACTTATCACATTCTAATCAGGCCTACAATGATAGACTCTGCTTTAATGTGATTGCAGAATTTTTACATTGCACTGCAGTAATATAATTCTGTAGGTTTTTTATACTCCTTTCTTGGAGCTTAATTGTTTGTTTGCATTTGATTCTAGGCTATCTGTTGTTTCAAATACAAGTTGCCAACATTCCGCTCCATATGTTAAAGCTGCATGAGGATATGGCCGTGATTGAAAAAGACTGAGGTCATCTGAAATTATAACTCCAAGATGCCTAATTTTATTTTGATCCCAGTTTAATATGTGCTGATCTTTAATGCGCCTCGTTATTTTTAATCCTGTGGCCATTGTTTTTGCATGTACTCTCATTTAGTTCTCTACCCTTAAAATCTTCTATGTATGGTTTCAAGTAAGGCTGTTACTGATTCCTCCAGTGATGTTAGATACATAATTACATTATCTTCATATAAAGCTAGTTTGCAGTTATCTTTGCTAATGGTGATTATATATAAGTCTCATATTCCTTAAAGCCGTTCAAAAAGCTTAAAGCTTTCTGTTGAACTAGTATTATTTCTTATTTAAATTTTCTGGAATGATTTAGTATATCCATGATCTCTGAAGAATTTTCTTTTTAACCTGTTTTTTAAAACCTGTTTTGTTTTCTTTTCACCTGTTTTATAATT
The DNA here is from genome assembly GCA_019788955.1 of Albula glossodonta. Classification (NCBI taxonomy): domain Eukaryota; kingdom Metazoa; phylum Chordata; class Actinopteri; order Albuliformes; family Albulidae; genus Albula; species Albula glossodonta. The sequence continues at coordinate 414,510 of JAFBMS010000173.1, read as the reverse complement.
CCTCCCACTGTCACTGGTTGGATGAGGGGAATATTTTGCTCCTTGAAATGTGTAGAAAAAGGGAAAACACTGGGATTTATTCAAAAGACAAAGTTAAGGACTGATGTTGATTGAATTCAGCCCATTGCAAGTCTTAGTGCACAGTGACAGGACCTGCAGTCCAGACTCAGACTCTGAGGATGCCAGAGCTGACTGTAGGGGGTGTATATGTGATCTTACAGTCACCCAGGGAAGGAGGGCTTTGGTCCGTAGGATGTTACCTACCTTATCATACAAGAGCAGCCTCAAAACTGCATCCACATTTCAGTCATCTGGAAAAAAATCTCACTGACTAAGTTTTAACTGCAAATATATTGTGTTCACAGGGATTCCTCAGGTGGCGTTCTCTGCTGCATTAACTGATGTAGGACATGTAGGACCCGTCAACACAGACACCACCCTGATCTACACTAAAGTCTTCACCAACATCGGCAAGCACTACAACCCAGCTACAGGTACGGTACACACCCATCTACATGTTTATCTGTATAAACACACAGGTAACAGAGGTGTAATTAGCTCGCTTTAGCAGTTTCACTGGCAGCTCCCTCCTGTGTGTCTGTGTGTGTGTGTGTTTGTGTGTTTATCTCTCTCTGCTTTTCCTCTGATACAGGGATCTTCACAGCACCAGTGAGAGGAGTCTACTACTTCAGATTCACTACCTATGGCTTGGGGACTAAAATCTACATGAATTCATTCCTGTGTAAAAATGGAGAGCGCATAGTGACTGTGCATGACTACCAAAATGCTGATTCCCATGATTCCGCCTCCAACGCGGCCGTGCTGCAGCTGGAGGTGGGGGATCAGGTCTCCATGCTCCTTCCATCTGGGTATAAGGTTTATGATAACAGTAATAATTACAGCACCTTCAGTGGCTTCCTGCTCTTCCCCATGTGAGCAGAAGACCCTGCAGCACCTTCAGTGGCTTCCTGCTCTTCCCCATGTGAGCAGAAGACCCTGCAGCACCTTCAGCGGCTTCCTGCTCTTCCCCATGTGAACAGAAGACCCTGCTGTAATGAAGATCACAGCTGAAGAGTCTGGAGGTGAAGCCTCACATGTTCCTCTCTGAGCGTCACAATGAGCTCTCTTCAATAAATGCATACTGAAAAGAACTACCTTTGTAAGACTTTTCATTCAGAATAACTGTATTGTGTTTCCCTGCTTAGGTGTGTGAGAGACTGCAGGATAGCTGCATGTTTTCTGTGTTTCTCTGAATGAGTGTTGAAGCTTTTTTACTGCTTCAGTATGTGTGTCCTTGAATACAAATACGTTATTCGGAAAGGCACAGACAATGCACATTCATATCTGCTTACTGTCTTAAAATAATTCTCTGGGTAAGTTATTTGCATGGACTTCGGCAAATATGAATTTTGGAATTTTAGGCATTACATTAATTAATCCATGTCTAATTGACATGGAAGGTAATTTGTGTAATGCCATAATCCATGTGAACAGTCTCCCTGCCTTTCACCATCTTAAAATCACCTTAAAGTAAGAAATCATTTCAAAACAACCCACATGATGGATTGAATATATCTCTACATATTTTCCATTGAATTAACACTATAAAGACCACTATGTGTACACAGTAGCAGTTTTGAAAAAAAAAAAAAACTGAAAAAAAAATTATAAAGCAGATTTTTATATAAAATGTGTGATCTAAAGCCTTTTTATTAGGTTAAACAGACCTGTGCTGGATTTTATTTCCATGAGTGTCAATACCATCAGACTTTGGCATTAATTATAAAATGTGTGGAAAAATACAACTTTAAACAAGTACAACAGGTGTGTGTTCTCCCATGTCCTCATCAGAACATATTATATAAAAGTTTATTTGTTTTATGTAATGAAACCTGGCGATATAGTGTTCCCCACTTTATCACAGTGTGCTGGGGCACTTTTCTCCCCCCACTCCTCCTGTCAGTGATCCAGCAGTGTAATGTTTAACAGGGACTTGTGTGTATAAAGAGGGGGACAGAGTCTCAGAATCTACTGAGCTGAAGAATGAGGACCGCTGTAGTTCTGCTGGTGTTACTGGGCTGCTGTCTGACTGGGGCGCAACTTCAGAATGAAGAAAGAGAGATCAACCAATCGACAATCATACCCGCACTCTGGGCTGAGCTGAAGGAGCTGAGAGACATGGTGTTTGAGCAGAGAGTTGAGCTGGCAGAAACAACATCTGAACTTGGAGTGTTGGTGGTGAGAATGCAGACCAGTGAGAGTCAGGTGGCTGACTTGAAGATAGAGAATGAAGGTAATGCAATATGTCTTGGAAAACTTTAAATGTTAAATAATGGAAACTTCAAAATGTTTTGTCAGCAATTGACTTATTGCATGTGGTCCATTTTAGTCCTGAGCCATATGGTGCTGGAGCAGAGAGCTGAGCTAGGGGCAACAAAAGCAGACCTGGAAGCAACAAAGAAAGTAGTGGACGCAACAAAGGCAGAGCTGGGAGCTGTGCAAGCCAGGCTACAAACCAGTGAGAGTCAGTTGGCTGAGCTGCAGGCAGAGAATCAAGGTAATCCAATGCACTATAATTTTGGAATGGAGAGTAAATTGATATACCTTTTTTTCAATTAATGAATTAGCTATTAATAAATAAAACATTTATATCTTTGGTGAGTGATGTCTTTTGGTTTTTCTTATGTGTACAATGTTAGCTCTGAAAGACATGGTGGCGGAGCAGAGTAGTGAGGTGGCAGCAACAAAAACAGAACTGGGGGCAACAAAGACTAAACTGGAGGCAACAAACACAGAACTGGGAGCAACAAAGACTGAACTGGGATCTGTGGAGGCCAGACTGCAGACCAGTGAGAGTCAGGTGGCTGAGCTGCAGAGAGAGAATGAAGGTAATGCAGTGTACAATATCTTTTGGGTAAATAGAAATACATATTTACTTATCTAGCTTTGTCATTAGTAGGTGAACATATTGTGATATTGTACATGTGTGTGACTGCAGCACAAGCGGTGGATCTGAGTGCCATGGAGGACAGGTCAAACTCCACTGAGCTCCAGCTGCAGGAACACAAAACTGTGATGGAGGAGCTGAAATCCACAGTGGAGGGACTGAAGGGACACATTGCAGGTAATACCGGGATGGGAGTGGGTCTGTTTGAGGGTCAGTATATCAGCATGTCGGTTTTTAAAATAATGTTTAGCCTGTAGATATCAGGTGGTAGAGACTCAAGCAAAGTTTCACATGACCACAGAATCTCCCAGAGAAGGAGAATTTCGCCCATCCAGAGGGTGTTGCTTAAATCATACTGCAAAAGCAACTTCTCTGCCAGTTCAGACGAAACCATTGTTTTCTTATGCAATCACAGTTTTTAAAGAGGATTACTTTCAAGTCTGTTTAATTAACTATTAAGGTGAACCATTTTTATTTATTATTCTGGGAATCTCACAAGACGTATCTCTTGGGAAATGTTTATGCAAATATTGAAATGTACTGTATTTACAGACAGACCAAAGGTGGCGTTCTCTGCTGGATTAACCAGTTCAGGGCATGTAGGACCCTATGGCTCAGCCACCACCCTGGTCTACACTAAAGTCATCGCCAACATCGGCAACCACTACAACCCAGCTACAGGTACAGTACACACCCATCTACATGTATATCTGTATAAACACACAGGTAACAGAGGTGTCATTAGCTCACTTTAGCAGTTTCACTGGCAGGTCTCTCCTGTGAGTGTGTGTGTGTGTGTGTGTGTGTGTGTGTGTTTATCTCTCTCTGCTTTTCCTCTGATACAGGGATCTTCACAGCACCAGTGAGAGGAGTCTACTACTTCTCATTCACTGCTTATGGACTTGGGTCCAGCATTACCATAGGTTCCTGCCTGTATAAAAACGGTGGGCAAGTAATGTATGTGGTTGACAGCCAAAGTTCATCAGAAGGTCAAGATTCCTTGTCCAACGCAGCCGTGCTGCAGCTGGAGGTGGGGGATCAGGTCTACATGCGTCTCCCATCAGGCTGGAAGCTGTATTCTGATAATGATAATGAAACCACCTTCAGCGGCTTCCTGCTCTTCCCCATGTGAGCAGAAGACCCTGCAGCACCTTCAGCGGCTTCCTGCTCTTCCCCATGTGAGCAGAAGACCCTGCAGCACCTTCAGCGGCTTCCTGCTCTTCCCCATGTGAGCAGAAGACCCTGCAGCACCTTCAGCGGCTTCCTGCTCTTCTCCATGTGAGCAGAAGACCCCGCAGCACCTTCGGCGGCTTCCTGCTCTTCCCCATGTGAGCAGAAGGCCCTGCTGTAATGAAGATCACAGCTAAAGAGTCTGGAGGTGAATCTTCACATGTTCCTCTCTGAGTGTCACAATGTGCTCTCAGCAATAAACACATTAAAAACATAAACACTTGTATTGGGTTTTTAATCAGAAATTGGGTATTTTTGTGTTCCTGCTTCTGTGTGTGTGTGGACTGTATTGTAGTTGTGATTGATTGCACACTATAATTTTAAAAAAGAGGAATTCATTTTATTTACTTACCATGAAAAACCTCACTTCCTTAATTAAACTGTTACACATACTTTAACTGCCAGTGGTAAAACCTTTCTTGAGAACTGGGTACACAGTTGCACAGCCTCTCCTACTTCCCCTGTAGCCCCACCCCCTTCACCTGCGGGGGTAGAACTCTGCTTCTCAATTGGACAAACAATAACCTTTGACCTTTGGACAAATATGATGGTAGGGAGAGCTATAAAAGCATTTAGAATAAATAACACCTTTGTTGGGCTTCTAAATCAGAAAGACTGCTTTGTGTGCTCCTGTTTCAGTGTGTGACCGTTTTTAAGTTGTGTTCCTGTTTCTTTAGGCGTGTGTGTGTGTGTGTGTGTATGTGTGTGTGTGCATGGACGTCAGTTTGTTTTGAAAAGTGATGGGGACAATGACAGGTTCAACTAACTAAAGGCTTTCAAAAAGTGAAGGGGACAAAATGGGACATGAGAAAAAGTGGTGGGGACACATCCCCAGTGTTCCCAGCATAAATGATGCCTATGTGTGTGTGTGAGTGTGTGAATGTGTGTGTGTGTGTGTGTGTGTGTGTGTGTGTGTGTGTGTGTGTGTGAGTGTGTGTGTGTGTGTGTGTGTGTGTGTGTGTGTGTGTGTGAGTGTGCACATGCTAACTACACGTTCATAGCCAGCCATCAGCAATCTTTAGTGGATAATGTGTTTTTTTTGCCATGTTTAGTGCATGATTAGTTGCCTGCTTGGTGTCTTACCAGGACATCGTTTCATTGAATGGAATGTATACAAGTGAGTGATCATAGTCATAGTCCTTCTTAACAGGTGTGCTGTCTTTGGGGAGGGGTTTCTTTAGCAACCATAAAACAGGGTGGCAATATTTGTAGCCTTTCTAAAAATTCTTCAAAATAATCATGAAACAAAAGTGTAACCGGTATGTATGAACTGAAGAATGCTGGTTTTCTGTATATGAACACGCTTACTGTCAAAGTACACATTTTTATTACATTGGCTCTGATGATGTAAAGAGAAACCTATGCTATCGTCTGAAGCAACGGCCAGCTTCACGACAGCTGACCCAGCTGCCCGTTTTTCAGCTGTTCACCGTATACTGTAGATCGAAAATGGTGCCGCGCAGTTACCCAGGTCTGAGAATTGACATGTCAGTCAAATGGCCATAAATGTCAGTTTTCTGATCTGCTTCCGAAAGGATTTCCCATGGGGGAAATCCACTGGGAGCTGCTTTTTTTGGTGCTCCCACATTGTTTGTGTTTTTTTTTTTGTTTTTTTTTGAGGTAGCTGTACTGTTTGTAAAATTACTGAGCAAATGGAGGGGTTTTGCTTTTGCAGCTCGTTAATGTCACCAACCTTTTCTACTTCATCAGAAATTAAGATTTAAATTCTGAAAAATATGCATATGAAAATATTGCAAAGCATTTGTTGTTGGTTTACTGCAGTGTTATTCACAGTTAAAAAAAAAAAAAAAGTTTATTGGTTTGAAGCTTTTGCACTTGTTGAGGAACTTATTCACTTCTTAAAAGTCACCTTTTCCATGCATCTGTGTGGCCGAAATGTAAATCTAAATAAGTAAAGTAAAATTGGGAGGAAAATTTGGCTAGATCTTCAACAAAAGCTCAGGAGCCACATAAGTGGACAAATTGTGCATGCACATACACGGAATGCTGGCACTCATTTTCCCCAGTGTTCCAGGAACATGGAGGGCTCTAGGACCCAGCGGCCGCTTTCTGTAGGCCAGGTTCTGATTCTGGCCCCAGTTCCTAAGACTGCCCTGCCTCACAGAAAGGTGTTCTGAACTAGTCTGACCCAGGGGAAGCTAGAAGTGTCCCAGAGACTCACCCCCTGCTTTTACAGCCTATTCCAGTGATTATCCTGGTCCACAGGCTGTTAGTGTCCATTGCAGTAGTAATGGTGGGGCTCTGCGCAGAGTGGAGGTTTATTCAGTGAAGGGGTGGGGGAGAGGGTTGCCCACATTCGAGTCTGTTCTTCACTCTCTGATCTCTGAGCATCTCATCTAGTTTCGTGAGGATTGTGCCATTTAAATGCATCATTTTGTCCCCAAACCAATTTTTTCCTCAATATTCATTTTAAACTATAATTAACACTATGTTGTAGGCTGATGAAATGTATTTATTTTTTGGTATTGTCCTGGTTTTTCCTGTGTCTGTTGTCTTAAACTATTGATAGTATCAGCTAAATACCTAAATGAAAATTCTGTATTTAATTCCAATGCAGTGGTGCCAGTCACAAGGTTGCCTTGAGGGCCAGGTACTTGGCCTCCCTTTGACTTCCCTTTCCTCCCACTGTCAATGGGCAGGCATTAAACTGCTGACAGCTTTCACATTTGTCGCCAAGCAACCGTGACACCTCTGTGACATCACCACCCTTCCTGTATAAGGCTCTTCATTTTTCCTGTTGCATTGCAGGAAAGATGCCCATGAATGGACTGTATTAGCAATGCTTTATTAAAGCACAGCTCTCTTGTTTTCCACAGTCTGCTGTAGGAACACTGGTGTGCTCCTAGCATGGATAGTTTAGCATATTTACTGTAGCATACCGCACAGCATATACACTTTTTATATAAGAATGTATTGTTATGCACAGTAACATGCTTTACCTTTGCTAGAAACACCTTGAATGCAGGTGATGATGATATCTGTATTTGCTTTCTGTTTTTTGTTTTGTCAATTTTCATGCAAAATAAGACAAGAATGCCAGCGTGTTCCTGTTATTTTTCCACCCATGAGCGAGACATAAATATTCTTTTATTTTACATTGTTTTTTTTTTACCAGGCACTGGTAAACTAAAAGTTTATGGATGTGGAAAATATCAGTAATAACTACAAAAATAGCAGTAATTCTGAGGGCAGAGTGAAGTGATTATTTAATAAACTACGCCTCAATATATCCCATCTCATTATGCTAACACACAAACACGTTTAACATATTTTCGATATTTGTCGTGGGAGTTATCTCCTCGTAGTGTGAAGTGGTCTGGCTCCTTCAACGGCCGGTGGAGAATTCAGTCAGGTCTCCATCTACATGGCAGGTTTGATCAAAGAGATGAAAGTTGTGGAGACGGACTCTGATTTACATATCAAAGGCCGGGCCCTCCCCCTCAGAACAGAGACAACAACATCTTTACTGCGTGACTTCTGGCCTCTCTCCTTTCTGCAGACAGTTTTTGGTGCCTTTTTACTCAGACAGGACTTGTCTTCATTATTTATGTTTTGATAGTATGAACACCTTTCTCAATCACTAATCTGGTGCTGAGAACTTCTATACCCCAGCGTGTATGTCACATCCGACGTTATCCTTACTTGTTACAAACTATGCATTACTTATTTACTAACTGTTTATAAACATTGTATTACATTTGTGGCCATAACAGGGCCCAAAGTAAATGTTACAGACCCAAATAATGGCCTTAACACAAATAAAAACTGAATTCACAGAATATAAATAATTAGACAATAAACAATACAAACAATAATAAAAGCATCCAAGTTTCCTGAGATATGGGCTTGTTGTAATCTGTCCCATGATCCTATCTGTTTTTGCGGTCCTACACAGCAGGGGAGCGTGTGAAAATATATTGGAAAGAAACGTACAGGTGCAGAGTAACTGTCACAGAAAGCAGGAGAGTTGTTTGCGGGTGTTTTGTTTTCAGAGGAATGCTTCCCCACAACGGCTTCAACCTTAAGCACCAGCCTGAGTCCGTTTAATGAATTCTCGCCATCTCAGCGGATTGGGGACGGACCAGAACCAATCACCCTGGCTGAGCCATTAGTTCTCCCCGCCAAGGACGAAATCTCTGACAACTTCACGGTCATCAGTCCTTACAAACCTCTGCGTGTTGCTTTTTTATTTAGTTACAGTGACGGGCCGATGCTTTCCAAATAGATGGCTCGGACCCGATCCAGCTGGCCTGCTCAGTGCTAAACTCGCAGCTTTCTCTCAGCTGCAGAAGCACAGTACATTAATTCAGTATCATAAAACATGCTCAGTTAAGCCACCATAATTCACTGATATCAAACTGTGTGGCTGAGAGTGAGAGCTTTTTATGTGTAGGCGCCTGTAAGCACATGACATATTAATCTAAAACCAAACGCGTTGTTGTTTTTTCTTGCTCTTCACTGAAACAAAAGCAGTATAATAGCATAAAACTATTTAATTTTTCAGATGAAGATTATGCCAGTGTTTTATATTATATGAGAAAGAAATAAAAAACTTAAATGTACGGTACGTTGTACCACAATCCTCTGAAATGCAAACCGTTTTTGAAACCCTCCCCCTTCCCACGTGTCTACAAGCAGAATTAAAGTCACGGTTTAGAAAACTATTTCCCCACCTCTTCCGCTTTTGTGCATGTTTTTAGCCAATCACTGTGGTCTTTTATTATAGAGGCGGGGTTTAAGTCACCACCGCCATAGTTGGCCTCGTTAAACACCCAAGTATTGCCTCAGAGGCCTGTCCTACAGCAAAAGATGCGCCCAGAAACTAAACAAACCATTTTAGAATAACAAATGCAGGCAGAAGGGTGGGTTCTCGGCAGGTGTGTGTGCTGGAACAGACTGTCTATGGATCATGACAGTGTGCGTGTAGCATGGACCAGTACCAGTAAAGTTAAATGGCACATTCCTTTCAACACTGGCCAGAGCTGCAGAGACAGGCTAAGTGCATGGGATCAATGGAATGACATAACACCAGCATAACATTGTGACATTGCTTAAACCAAGGGCGTATGGCATGTTTCAGAGCTCAAGGGATGGGCACAACCTTGACAAAATTTTCTGTTTGTGGAAAAAAAAATAGATTTAAAATTTGATTTATCTGAATGGCAAAAATGAAATTTTACATACAAATAGAAATGTTTGTCTGGAACTGTGTGCAAACGGCTCTGAGGGACACATGTGCCATGTGCATGATAAAACACAGGCAGGCCCTCTTACACTGCCCCCTGCAGGTGCAACCATGTTCTGCAGGTGTAATCGCATGTGCCATGTGCATGCTAAAACACAGGAAGCCCATGTATAGTCTCTTACACTGCCCCCTGCAGGTGAACCCACGTTCTGTAGATGTACTGTAACCACTTGTGACATGGACATGTTCAAATACAGATGGCCCCTGTGGCCTGTGTCTGTGTCTACACTGCCCCCTGCAGGTGCATGTAGTAAATGGATTAACAACATTTCGTATACAGCGCATGGACAGACTAGCATGTAATGGCACACGTTTTATGGGAGGCAGAAAGTTTATTGAAGAAAAATCAAATCTCACCCACAGAGATTTTTATTTCTATCCATCTGGGGAAATCTACAATCACATGATCAGCAGTACTGACCCCTGTATTCAACATGTCACACTTTACTGAAGTCTGTCACTTTTTAACTAGGACTGTAGCAGGAGCTGTAAGTGGTGTATTTAAACATTTATCACCAGCATTTAGTGCTCAGGTGAGCAGGAGCATCGGCTGAAAGACTTTATATCATTCCACAGGCCTCGTGCGAATGGTCAGAGTCTCAAACCAGTCGCTTGTTCTGTGTGTAGTGAAACTGGATGCAGTGAAATTGAATATGGGTACTGCTTAGGTACCTGATTCACTGTGCATTGGAACAGTTATGAGTCTCTGATACACTATGCAAATTCCACTGTGTCATGTGACATTGTTACAGAAATATTCAGAGATGGAGATATGTTTATGAAAAAATACTTGGAGTAACTTTCACAATGCATTGTGGGTAAAAAGTATTACTGTCCCTGGTTAATAAAGGCTACTGCGCACAGTTGTTCACTGGGTTTTTTACTGTGCATTGTGGGAAACTGGACTTAAACGACATTGCTATGATATAAACATTGGAACACACTGGAAAATACCTGACTCACAAGTTACATGGTGGGACTGTGAGGAGACAGGTCCGCTGTGTGATGTGATCTTGAATCCCAAAGGAAAGGAATGCGTCTACAAGAGAGGTTTTGGAGCTGCAAACGAAGCAATACGGCTATTGATAATATGCCATATTTTACAGTTATGCTCATGGAAAGCAGTGGCAGACGGTTAAATTACAGTCACAACACTGCTGCTGTAGCACAACTCTGATATACTGCAGTGTTTATATCATTGCAGCCATATTTCTCAAGATGAAGGCTGTAAATGTTTGCACTTGAAATTGTAAATGTACATAATTTATATTTGGTAGTTCAAAGCGAAAAAGCATGTTTTAATGCTCAGACCTCCATGACAGTCAATATTTTCAGATTTCCAATGCATTAAACTCAATAAAAATAAAAAACATGTCGCCCCTTGTCCATGACCCGTCTAATCAATGTGTCATTTAACATCACAAAAGGTTAGAAGGCTCCGTGACAGACGGAGATATGTTTATGTGTGTGTGTGTGTGTGTGTGTGTGTGTGTGTGTGTGTGTGTGTGTGTGTGTGTGTGTGTGTGTGTGTGTGTGTGTGTGTGTGTGTGTGTGTGTGTGTGTGTGTGTGTGTGTGTGTGTGTGTGTGTGTGTGTGTGTGTGTGTGTGTGTGTGTGTGTGTGTGTGTGTGTGTGTGTGTGTGTGTGTGTGTGTGTGTGTGTGTGTGTGTGTGTGTGTGTGTGTGTGTGTGTGTGTGTGTGTGTGTGTGTGTGTGTGTGTGTGTGTGTGTGTGTGAGTGTGTGTGTGTGTGTGTGTGTGTGTGTGTGTGTGTGAGTGTCTTGGTGAAGGATGACAGGCAGTAACTGAAAAAGCTATTCACACAGTAGCTCAAGGTTTTGGTCTGAATTTTTATCATTTCTCCCCATACAATACATAACATATAATATTCTACACTTTTACACTTTAAAACTGGGCCTGGAAACATTTTCTTGTCTCAAATTCAAATGGTGATAAACACAATGTTTAGATTGGCCGGAATGCCGTGTCTTTCGTCTCTCCTCTTGTGAGGAGGTGAGGCTGTCCGATGATTGACGGGTCTCGTGTGGCGCCCGTTGCCACGCAGCAGGGAGTTTGCACCCTTACAGAAGTCCCACGGCTCGCAGAATCCACAAATAACAAATTACCATCAGGCGAGAATTACACGGTCCGAAAAAGGGACCAGGAGGGAGGAGCAGTGCGGAGAGACAGGACAGAGACAGCCCTTCTCTTTTGCGCTGCCTCTGCAGCTAACGAGTTTATGAATTTTAATGAGTACGGCAGCATTGTCCAGTCCTCCGTACACCTGCCGCAGAGACTACTAATTAAGCAGAGTTTTTGCCGGAGATTTTTATGCACTTCTACCGCCTAGTGACAGTTTACATGAACAGCAATGGGAGTTTCACCTCCACCAAACCCCTGGGGTGGGTATCACATTAGCTCTGCTAGAAATGAGTGATTAAGAGATTTGAGATTCAATCGACTAATTAAGAAACGCATTCAGCGCACTCATTTTTCAGGGGAAGCTCCCGTGTGCAAAATTTTTTCAAAGAAATACGCAGTATGTTTTCTGTATTCCACAGACTGTTAGTTTACGAGTCAATGACACGCATTACTTTTTTGTTGTTTTAACAATTCCTCTGAGTTATTGTTATACGTCATTTCCATATTTTATTGTGGAAAGTCTCTGTGAGAGGGGCCATTAGCTGGATCTCCTGACAGGGTGCTGCTGGTTCCTGCAGTTCCCCCAGGCTGGGGGAAAACGTAGAGGTCATTCTGCAGCGTGGTGCAGTGTCTCCCTCTTGTGGAATTTCCGCAACACTGCAAGACAGTTTGAGTTGAATATTGCTTGTACAGAAGAAGCCCACGACAGTGTTGGTAACCACACCCTACCAATGGATCATTGTGTTGATCATGAGTTGAAGAAAGAACATATTGGCTGAATCCATTCATTAGGCTTATTGTTTTGAGCTTTTGTTGCTTTTCTATAAACAAACAGATGTGGTTTGTTAAATGTGTTGCATTATGAACTGCCCTACACACACTGCTACAGCTTCTGCTGTACTCAAATATACTATGCTGCACTGTCTGAAATCTGGGCCTTTTTGACACCCCTGCTGTAAGTGTGAGCGTGGCCCAGGAAGTTCAGTGTTCAGGATATCCAGTGTTCAGTGTTCTGCAGGAAGATCTGCAGAGGGTCCAGTGTTTGGTGTTCAGTGTTCTGCAGAGACAGCTACACTGGGTCTAGTATTCAGTGTTAAATGTTCAGCAGGGAGACCTGCACTGGGTCCAGTGTTCAATGTGCAGTGTTCGGCAGGGAGACCTGCACTGGGTCCAGTGTTCAGTGTTAAATGTCCTGCAGGGAGACCTTCAATGGGTCCAGTGTTCAGTGTGCAGTGTTCGGCAGGGAGACCTGCAATGGGTCCAGTGTTCAGTGTTCTGCAGGGAGACCTGCACTGGGTCCATTGTTCAGTGTTAAATGTTCGGCAGGGAGACCTGCACTGGGTCCAGTGTTCAGTGTTCAGTGTTCAGCAGGGAGACCTGCAATGGGTCCAGTGTTCAATGTGCAGTGTTCGGCAGGGAGACCTGCAATGGGTCCAGTGTTCAGTGTTCTGCAGGGAGACCTGCACTGGGTCCATTGTTCAGTGTTAAATGTTCGGCAGGGAGACCTGCACTGGGTCCAGTGTTCAGTGTTCAGTGTTCTGCAGGGAGACCTGCAATGGGTCCAGTGTTCAGTCTTCTGCAGGGACAGCTGCAGTGGGTCCAGTGTTTAGTGTTCGGTTTGGCTGAGAAATCATTAACAATAATCATTATTAAACCAATCAGAGACCTTTTGTGACTAGAGGGTATGTGTGTTTGTCCTGGGTTATGTTGTTTTGTGTTGTGGAGTCAGTATTTTATGCTGCACTGCTAGCAGAATGACTAAAAAAAGGCCAGTAGAGGGCAGTATAGCAGTATATTTAAAATGGAACTCTGGTAACCTTCTAATTCCCTACATCTGACTTGCTACTGTGTGCAACACTATGGTACTCCCCTGGTCACCAGTGAAAAAGACACATGGTTAAATAGATGCATTAAATTCATACTTGATACTAATAATTAAGTAGTTACTTGCTTAATTAAGTAATAATTAAGTAAGTAACTATTTGTCACTGTGTTTCGTTATGATATTCAATATAAATTGTACTTTTTATTGATATATAGCTTTGGCATCATTGTTTTACCTTGAACAATCATGAAATGAAGTGCATGTGAATTTTAAGGTAAAGCACATAATATGACAGGCATTCTGAAAACCCTTTTATCCAGGTGCACTTACACAGTGTTTATTTTTTAAACATACTGTTCATCTACACTGTTTGACTTTCACCAAAGCAGTTCAGATGTAGTACTGTGCTCAAAGGTACAAAGGCACCTGAGTTTAAAACCAAAACCCTCTGGGTTTCAGGCCAATCTCCCCAACACTTAACCAATACCCTCTGGGTTTCAGGCTCATCTCCCTAACACTTAACCAATACCCTCTGGGTTTCAGGCCAATCTCCCGAACACTTAACCAATACCCTCTGGGTTTCAGGTTCATTTCCCTAACACTTAACCAATACCCTCTGGGTTTCAGGTTCATTTCCCTAACACTTAACCAATACCCTCTGGGTTTCAGGCCAACCTCCCGAACACTTAACCAATACCCTCTGGGTTTCAGGTTCATTTCCCTAACACTTAACCAAAACCCTCTGGGTTTCAGGCCAATCTCCCCAACACTTAACCAATACCCTCTGGGTTTCAGGTTCATTTCCCTAACACTTAACCAATACCCTCTGGGTTTCAGGCCAATCTCCCGAACACTTAACCAATACCCTCTGGGTTTCAGGTTCATTTCCCTAACACTTAACCAATACCCTCTGGGTTTCAGGCTCATCTCCCCGACACTTAACCAATACCCTCTGGGTTTCAGGCTCATCTCCCCGACACTTAACCAATACCCTCTGGGTTTCAGGTTCATTTCCCTAACACTTAACCAAGACCCTCTGGGTTTCAGGCTCATCTCCCCAACACTTAACCAATACCCTCTGGGTTTCAGGTTCATTTCCCTAACACTTAACCAATACCCTCTGGGTTTCAGGCTCATCTCCCCGACACTTAACCAATACCCTCTGGGTTTCAGGCCAATCTCCCCAACACTTAACCAATACCCTCTGGGTTTCAGGCCAATCTCCCGAACACTTAACCAAAACCCTCTGGGTTTCAGGTTCATTTCCCGAACACTTAACCAATACCCTCTGGGTTTCAGGCTCATCTCCCCAACACTTAACCAATACCCTCTGGGTTTCAGGTTCATTTCCCTAACACTTAACCAATACCCTCTGGGTTTCAGGCTCATCTCCCCAACACTTAACCAATACCCTCTGGGTTTCAGGTTCATTTCCCTAACACTTAACCAATACCCTCTGGGTTTCAGGCTCATCTCCCCAACACTTAACCAATACCCTTTGGGTTTCAGGCTCATCTCCCCAACACTTAACCAATACCCTCTGGGTTTCCATCTCCCCAACCCTTACATGGTTGTAAAACAAGCACAAGCCAAAGTGACTGAGACAGGATACCGCGCAGCTCCGAGGAGTGTCGGCTCCAGACGGAGCGCGCTCAGATCAGCATAGCCAGCCAGCCCAGGGGGATGTACCGTACTCAGCTAACAGAGACAAGAAAACATCCCGTTCCTTCTGCTTGGCACATGCTGGAGCGACTGCATTCACCCCCCTGGGGCTGTCTCGCCTGTTTGCAGGGGTTTCAGACAAACAATTTACTAAAGATCATCAAAATAAAGTGTATTGTTGACACTGCAAACAAACACAAAACCCTTTTTTTGTTGCCATTTTTGTGTTTGGCATATGAATAGGAAGTAAAAAATCATTAGTTGTACACTACCATTGTTTCATTGTTCTATGACTAGTGATGTTTCATCAAAGCATCATTAACTGCAAGTAATAAACAATTTTTTGCGTTTGCTAAAGAGCATTTGTGATGCCTTTAATAAGTTGCTGAAAACAAAATTTCTAAATCTGACAAAATTGTAGATCCCTCTTCAGACTCTGCCGTATCAGTTCCTGTGTTTATATTTTTCAAAGTTGCACATATGCACCTACATCCAAACACACACCTAAACACAAACACACTCACCCATACTCTCTCACACACACACACACACACACAAACACACACACATATATGCGCACACACACACAAACACACATACACACACACTGTCTCTCTCTTTTGCACACACACCCACACACACACACACACACATACTCGCACACACACACACACACACACACACTCACACACACACACACACACACACACACACACTCGCTCACACACACACACACACACACACACACACACACACACACACACTCACGGCTCCTCAGAGATAATGGAGGGGGAACTTAAAGATTCCCTCTCTCACTGCAGAGAAAACTCCCAAAAAATTCACATTCATATTCAAAGAGAAGAGTGAGAGAGAGAGCGTACCAGGGGACAGGCAGACAGCTTGGTTTGAATCCTTATCTCATATTCACGTACAGTAGCGTGGGGAAACAGAGAGAGAAGAGGCAGACAGAAATTCATATTCATGTACAGTAGCAGAAAGAGAGAGAGAAAGAGTCGGGCTGTGATGCTTTATCGTTCACGTATAGTACAGTAATGGAGGTGGGGCGTGGGGGAGTGAGGTTATGACAAAAAGAGGCCAGACACATTTAGACACAGCTGGAGAGGGAGCACAGTGCAAACAGCCTTGTGTACAATAAAATAATAATAATAATAATAATAATCATCATCATCATCATCATCATTGTAATAATCATTAAAATAATACTTTATAAAGCAGCTTTTCAAGCAGGATAGACATGTTTATGTGGTTAAATGACCTTGTGCAACACCTGGTTGTCTGTACTGTGGCTGTAAAAATGGCTTACTGTGAGGATTCACTGAGTGGAAGTGAGGCATGTCTCTGTGTCTCAGTGCACAGAGAGACCGCCACATTAGCACCTGCAGTGAGCTCAGCCTGATCACACCAAAATCTGTGGATAAACACAAGCGGGTTTCAGGGAGAGTGCATCAAGGTGTGCAACCCCAGCTTCAGAAAGCAGAAGCACTGCCATGTGTTTACCACACCCATGCCATCGAACCCGCTGACTCTAATTAGCACAGCTCTGCAGCCAGATGGGGGAGCTCGTTAGGGGAACTGGTTGGTTTTGTGCCTGAGTGGAACCCCTGTGAGGATTGGCAGAGTAGGGGTGAGGATGAGTCTTTGTTCTGCTAAAAACAGGAAGTAAGTTTGGTTGGAGCAGAATGGGGAAACACCTCGGACGTCCAGGGCTGCGTTCCAATACTCAAATTTTGTCTCCTCATCTCCTCCGTGCCTCAGAAACTTATATATGTGTCCTCCCTCCCTCCACTGTTCCTCAAAGATAGGAGATGAGATTTCGCCTCCTCGTCTCCTCCAAATGAAGGGTACATCGATGTATCCTACCATGGAAGTCTCTTCACATTTCTGGGTGACATCACTGTGCTCGCAACCAGTCAGATTAAAATACAATCCCACTGAATATTTTCATTGGCTTGGGTATCCTCAGAGTCGGTCGAAGTTCATCAATAGCAGAGGTCGACTTTGTTGACAGGCTAATCGGATTAGCTGTTCCAATGTTCGTTTCGGAGGAGACGAGGAGATGAGAAAAAGTATTGGAACGCACCCCAGGAGACCCTGGCTTGCACTCACCTGGTATCCGTAGAAGCATTGTGTGCAGGTGAGCTCTCCAAAGGGCAGGCTGAAACTTCACCTGCGCACCTTCATTGTTCGAACGAGTCAATGATTGACAGGTGAGTGTGGTTGACTGGTTGCTAGCAGGGTTCACACGAAACCTCATTTCAACCATCAGTACTCTGAACGGGTCGCCGATTTTAAGGTGAACGAAAATTAGCACAACAAGGGGCACACTCTGTGCCTCTCCAGGACCAGAGCTGGCCCATCCTGGGGCGTTCCCAGATTTTCGTGGGCTCCTTCAAACCCTTGGGCCCTGTATACTTACTACCTTTTTTCCCCTGGTGCTACGCCCCTGGGCGCATCCCTGAGTTAAAGCACTTTGTATCCGTGTCTGTCTCGGGTCTGACGTGAAGAGCAGCTTTGTGAGTGAAGATGCGAAGTCTGGGGTATGGCAACAGCGTTTTGCCCTCCCTCTTATGAAGGAGAACATTGTGTGGAAGATTGGGTAATGAGACCATAATGACAGGTGGGTCTGAATGGGATAGAAAGTGGGCTATAATCACAGCCATTTTCCTTTTGTACTTTCAAGGATGGGGGATTGAATCACGGCTTCCGAAGCTCAATTTCATAACAGTTAACGTTTTCAAAATCGGAACTGATGTTACGTGGGTCCGGGGAAACTTCCAAAGCGTTCAGCCCCCCGAAAGAACGGCCTTCTTTTCTGCGCAGGAATGTTCAGAATACTGATTGGTCATGCGCTCATCACATCCCCCCCCCCCCATCCCGTAAGGTTGAGTCATGCTCGGCTGTCAATCAAATGCTTCTTTGAACCAATCAAAAATGTTTGCGTTTCTCTCCTGAGCCAATGCAGTCATTGGTCCAAATCACTGAGTAACTGACACTATATGGCCTACCTCAACTGAACATGAATTGTACTGTAGATACCTGAGGTACAAGCCCAGCTACCTGACTGTCAATCTACGCTGCTCTTCGTGTGAAGAGTTAGTGTGCACTGTTATGGCTGTCTAGAGAGTGTGTTAGTATACACTCCTCAGTGTTATGGTTGTCTGGAGGGTGTGTGAGTGTACACTCCTCAGTGTTATGGCTGTCTGGAGGGTGTGTTAGTGTACACTCTTTAGGGTTATGGCTGTTTGAAGGGTTTGTTAGTGTACACTCCTCAGTGTTCTGGCTATCTGGAGAGTGTGTTAGTGTGCACTCCTCAGTGCTATGGCTGTCTGGAAGATGTTTGTGTTAGTGTGCACTCCTCAGTGCTATGGCTGTCTGGAAGATGTTTGTGTTGGTGTGCACTCCTCAGTGTTATGGCTGTCTGGAAGATGTTTGTGTTAGTGTGCACTGCCCTGTGCTGCAGGTGCCCTAATGGTGTTTGTGGGTCAGTATGCTCTCACTGGCACCACGTGGCTTCAAGGGTGTTTGTGTAAGTGAAGGGCACTTGATTCAGTATTTGTGTAACCTGCATTTGTGTGTGTGTCTGTGTGTAACTTTTTTATGAGTGCGTGAGTGTATTGTTTTATTTATCATCTAAATTGTATTTTTGCAACAGATGAATGCCTTTTTTAGATTTGAGAAGGAGTTTTTTGCACTTTAGGACAAAGGCAAAACTGACATCATGTATTTATGTATTTTTATACACTGTACCCATAGCTTTACCTACAATGCAAGTCATTACTTCTTATCTTCTTATTTTGATCCTTCCCTGGCCTTAGGAAGTTTTTTGTATAATAAAAATATTATCCATCTTCCAAAAATACTGACATTATTTAACAAAATGCATATATCTTTGAGTAATGTTATCAGTGTATGGTAGAACAAATTTCCCAAGCCCAGAAAAGGTTCATTATACAAATACACACTCACACACATACACACACATGCACACACACTCACACACACACATTAAATATAACCCTCTAAAAGATAACAAACTGGTCTTTAATATTACTTTGATTGAAGGATCAGTCTCAAATGTACGGTTGTTGTTTTTTTTTCTAAATAAATTTTTTTTTTTTCATTTTTTACCGTGGCAGAGTTTGAAAATTAGCCATCGTGTCCTTACTTCCTCGACTTCCTTTGAAGTCTCCCGAAACAAGCGACAGCTCGTCTTCGAATGGATCAAAGGCAGTCACCCCCCACTCAAATTCCCTCCCACCCCCACCTCCCCAGAAAAAAAAAAAAGAGCCTGTTGCATCACTGTGCGGCTAATTTATAATTACATCCAGGCCGGGCCTGCCTATGATGTCTGGGTTGACTCTTGTGGATTAGACGGTGAATAAATTTGCCGATTATCTCCTCGAGATCCTCTCGTTTGGTCGGAGATGACGACAGTGTTCTGAGATGGCCTGGCATCCGGGGCTACGCGGTGGCCCCATTTGCCGTCTGCCTGATATTGAATTTTTCCTCTGAGAAATGTGATTTCAGCCGACCAAAATGGCTGCCCTTACGCAGTCTGCCTGCGCCGTCATTAGTGAAACCAGACAATGGGAGCCTGCTGGGGCTTCAGATACATACATGCTCATCTTAGAAGCCAGTCACTGAACCAGCCGTGGTCAATTACAGAGAATGCATGGTGTTTTTCTGGTAGCAACTTAATCCATTATTGCCATAGTAAATTAATAAATAACTCAGTTAACAACACTATAGCCTGGTGTCTGAGGAGCTTGACTGGTAACTGAATGGTTCAATCCCCCTGAGCAGGCCCTTAAGGCCCTTAACTAGACTGGGGTGAATCAATAGGCTCCTTAAGTCATTGCACACATGATTAAGCTCTTAATTTTCTCCTTATGCTTAGTAACACAATGTAGGTTTAGCTCATTATAATTAGCTTTGTCTTTGAACATCACCTAGTTCAGCAGTTTACCAGACTGTTTGGAACAAAACCCAACATAGTGTGGCCCATGGACCGAAGCTGGGAGCCACTGGCCTACACAATCCCTTGCAGGCCCCACCCACTTCAGCTTGTTGATGCTACAAAAGAAAGCTGACTTCTCAGTTGACCTCCCTGTTGAAAATAAAGGACTAAATTTTTTTTTTTTTTTTCAAATCTGCCACTATCAGAAATCTTCTGATCTCAAGAAGCCAAGGCCAGGAAAATGAATGATGCTAACTTCATCTAAATGAAGTCAGCATGGGTGATTTTAATCCTCTTGACAGACTGAACTGCCTGAAGTTGAAGCTACTCCTGTGACTGCTGCTGTGCTGCTGCCTTTTATGTGTTTGTATTGTGTTATGCCTGTTAATTGGCTTTATATTTTAAGAGCAGTTCTATAAACACATCTATGCAACTGTAGGAGAACATCTGCCAGGTAAATAAGCAATTAATAATCAAATAGAGGTAACTGCCTGTGTAATCTTATACTTATCTGAATCCTCAGAAATAAAGGGCAACAATCTGAAATGACTGTGAAAGAATATCGGTTTTCCATATCATAGAGAAGCCATAATATTGTGCTTCAGTGTGAGCTTAAAGGCAAGATTTTCAAAACTTTGTGCAAAAACCACTGCTGGCAGCGCATTCCTGTTCTCAGTGTAAGTGCCCTTAAAACACATTTTGTTTGTTTACAATGATAGCAAGAATCCTGCTTACAGTTCAACCATTAGCTTCACTGTGTTGTATTGCCTCGCTTCTGGAATGGGGCTGGCGTACATTTGGCCAGTAATTGCGAATGTTAACCCATTTCAGCGTGGTTTTTCTATAGAGGCAGGCGTTCAAGGTCACTAAATTCAGACCAACATTAGTAATCGTGCAAGGTTACCTTCTTACCAAGCGACTCGGATAACTGAATGGAAATTTAAGCGTTGCTGTGTGCTAAGCATAAAATTGCATTCTTAAACATTTTCCTTAATCCGCAACATCTGAGATCTGAATTTTATGGGCACAAATACGCCTGACAAATCAGGACGTTAATGCTGCTGTCTGCTTCTCTCCTCATCTTTGGAAGGAATATGCAATGAATGACTACGTCCTGTGGCTATCACGTAGGCTACCCTGTATCCTGATTTAAAGAGGGGTCGCGATTACATTTCAACCATATTTCCCTTGGCAACGACGTTCACTGATGATCCGCGAGCCAAACTGCTCACTCGCGTGCTGAGAACGGTTATCAGAAATCAGTGTCGCTGGTGGAAGAAAAAAAGGCGACTAACCCTTGAATGCAACATGTGAACCAGAACGGGTCCACAAATTATTTTAATGATGCTCAGGTTCACTACACCGCGGCGGTTCCAGACGGGTGTGTGGACGCTGTCAGAATCCCAGGTGTATGATTGGGTGTGTGGCTGACGTCGGTGGAAGGCTACGCCGCGCGCAGCACACTAGTCACCGGATTGGTTGAAACCGCCAGGTCACGGGAGTCGATCACAGTCAAACGCGGACTCGGCGTTTAAAACCCCCCTCCCTGCGCAGCTCGTATAGAGACTCTTTTCCCCCAGTCTCGGCGTGTTCACTGCCACTTCTCTATGGCGGACTCCATGCGCACCATCATGCACGGGACTTGGTTCACCACCGCAGGGCACAGGGGCGGCACGTCCCCGGGAATGACAGTGGAGAAGCCGAAGAAGAATCCTTTTTACCTGGTCAGAATGAAGTCCCTCACCGGCAAGAAGGAGACTTCCAACAATAACAATATGCCCTTCATGATCCACTGCCACATCGGCAAAGAGATCAAACACATTTGCAGCAACTGCAGCCGAGGGAACGACACACGGGATGGTGAGTGTGAAACTGTGTTGTGTTGCTGCTGGGGAGCTCGCACGGATAGAGTGTGTGAGTTGAAGCTTTCTGTGGAATCGGGACGCTGTTTCATTCGTGTACGTGAAGGAAAAAATTAGCTGTGTTTGCTAGTTAGCCAGTTATCAATTTTGCTAAGCGCACGACACCCTGCAGATCTTCTGAGAGGCAAGACGGATGAGATTAGCCGACTGTGTTATTTTGACGCGTTGTAGACTATTTGTTGGGCGGCTGTTGATGGAGTAATGTATATGATTGTCAATGTAGCAATTGTTGTTCATTTATTTTCCTGGGGCAATCTACATTGCATAGCATAGCGGCTTTATGAATGATGCTGAATGGAAAAACACAAACTTGGAACATGATCTACAGATTCTCATCTTAGATGCTGAAGGTAGTAATAAGCAAATAAAAAAATGTGAATTCGAGAAAACGCTGAACTTCATCTATCCAGCGTCAGTTAAACGTTAGCCCTAGGAAGGGCGCACTGATGGGAAGCATAACACTGAACTGGAATTTTACAGTTTATTCTGCCTCAAAAACTGAAACTGAAATTTATCTGGCATCGTTTTTCTCCTGTTTTGTAAATTTCGCCTGGTCCTCTAATGGTCAGCATGTCACATGAGTTTGTGGATAGCATTGCATGTTTGCGGATTGCACACATTACTACACCACGTCAGTAGTGTTTTCACAGTTGGGCGTGTGAAAATGAAGGTTGCAGTGCCTTTTTATTTCTTACAGATGTGCTTAACCGTGGTATTTGTGGCCTATTTATTTTTGTGGTCATTTAGTTGTACCGCTTCCTCCACCTCCCCGCTGCAAACCACCGCAGGTCTGACTTAATGATGTTGGGCGGAAGTATCTTTAACTCTAGGATTTAGAGGATTTACAGTCAATTAATTATTTGTGTCTATAACTATTAGGCCTGTTTATCTAGGCTGGTAACTCAAGTAACTCTGAAGAGTCCCTCCTCGCCCATAAAACATGGGTTTGTTTGCAGATACTGTTTACCCTTTACTGTACCCGTTTTCCATCCTTTGTAGCTTTGTTGTATGGATGCTTATGTTACCCCATTATAGCCATTATATTGTAAGAATGAGCCGAGTCCATTTAGCCTCTGTCACGGACAACAAGCAGAGGTCCTCGCCCAACTTCTTGTTGGGTAAAGGACGATTTTGGTGAGGTCTGTTTCAGTGAGTAATCTCGGGCTCGGGCATCTGATTGGCAATGAAAAGTTGAGAAACTAATGCTTTGGCCCGAGAACCCTTTATTTGTTAGGTTCTGCTGTTCAATTACTTGCTGATGCCTGACCTGTATAGTGCAAAGGTAAGACTGCAGAATTTCACATGGGCGGTGCGTGCATCACGAATAAATGGTGAGTAGAATGTGAATGGGCCCGTTGGTGTTAGACTTGAGATCTCCACCCTAAACTACTGTGCAGGTTAGTCTTGAGCGAGACTTTATTAATATGCTGAAATATTCATGTAAATACTCGCAACGTTTGTCACCACGTTTGGTGCAACGCTTCTAATCCTTATTAGCAACCTTATTAGTTTTCGTTCTTGAAGACAGCATGGAAGCGCAAGACTTTGCCACAATGTCAACCTCCATATCCCATTCGTATGGTACTCATCTATTTGTCCACATGGACTGAAGATCCGGTCAAATGCGGGGAGTGATGTTGAGATGGAGAACGTGTGCGTGGAAGTTCACCCCAAAATGTTGAGGATACGGACGTCTAGTGTTTGAATTGTCAGCGCTCGATACTGCGGCGCTTTGCGTGTGTGTTCATATCCTTATTTCCTCTCTCGCAGAAGTAGGTTACACAGAAATGTGGGAATTTGTGGAGATGCTTTGCGACCGATTACCTTGACAGATCTTTAAAAAAGTCTTAGAATGCGAAGGAGGTAGCTTACAAATGGTAATGATGGCCTATATATTGAATAATAGCATATTGTAGTGTGGTGGCATCGCGACTGTAAAATCTCTACTCAGTTCGAGTAGGAGTTTCTTGGCTTTGTCAGTGGGACTACTGATTGTAGGCATCGTGGGAGCGAATCATGTTTTGGATGATTCTTTGGGGGGGGGGGGGGGGGCAACATTTGCGCCTTGCGACATTAGTTTAACATACCACGCTTTTATTTTGGTATAAATGTTGCAGGTGGTAGTTTTTTTCAAAATTATCACAAGATCTGTGTCAAATGCATACTTGAACTACTGCGATTCATAAATGATAATTTTGAAAACCTCTGCAGTGTCTTGAAACTTGCAGCAACAAAAACAAACATAAGAGTAATCAGAAGGAGGACATATTGTCAAAATTCTTCAAATGGGTAAAGTGATTTTGTTTTTGCCCATTGATGGACAGTTGCATAGAAGAGATGTGGCGCTCTTGTTTTGTATTTTTGTGTGAGATGTTAAACAGAGGTCCTGATTCATTTTGGTCATTAAAAGATCCCATGTCAAGTTAGAGAATTCCCCCAGGTCCCCCCCCACCCATCCACCTGCACTGTTGTGAGTTGGGTGTGTGGGTTCAAAATGGCCACTGTGCATTACCCAGGTGGGTGATCCTCTTTGATGGAGCTTGAGGCGAGTCCCCCCCCCCCCCCCCCCCCCCCCCCCCCCCCCTTTGACTGTGAATGTTTTTCCTTCAAAGGCACCAATTAAAATGCAGCCTGGCGTTATTGTGCTTCTAAATGGATTATTAGCTATGGCTGATAAATGTTTGATTGTGTTAGAAGCCCCCGTCCCCACCCCCACCCTCTTTCCGTGATATCCTTTGTGTATATCTCCTCAAAGACTTGTGCTCATTTATATTTAAAGCCTACGACTAGAGGATCATGGGAGATTGTACCCTACTTCTGTCTCTGTGGCCACGCCCCCCATTCCACCCCACTCAAAGAAACAAATGATTTGAGACTGATGTCCTGTGCCATGAAAAAATCAGAGGAGCTGTCACATTCTCACTGATTATGATGGAGAAAGAAGTAGTATTTTGATTGGTTCACAAAAAGTTCAGAGATTGACTGTTTATTGTAGGTGCACCAAATGAGGATATACTCTAGCCATTGATTTGCATGTAAATCCCAGAATGCACTATGGCTGGAGGTTGTGTGAGTGTGTGACAGACGGGGGGGGGGGGGGGGGTCACATTTTTTGGCTGACTCTGACAGTATAATGATTGAGGAGCTTGCCGTGGGCCTCAGAAGATCGATACAGAGTTTTAATTTCCATACAAGGTGCTTCCGTTAAACCCTTTAGCGCTGTACTTCACCTGGAATACTTCAGCTGCATGAACGTGTCGTGTGTAAAACTGTAAGCTGTTGGGACGACACTGTGGAAAAAGGCAATGCTGAATACAGAGATGTATGATGTGGAAAGATGGGCTTTTTCTGTAGGACCTCTCCCATTTATGTAGATGAATATATGTCATTTTCTTAATCTAAGTGCAACTTCCTTTAAACTTTTAACTGTATTCTCAAATGAATGCCAGTGTTATGTCGTGTTTTTGCAAGGAAGTGGACTGCTTTAACTCAAGCATTTACACACCACACCTTATTCTCTACACAATAAAACTTCTGTGGCATAGCCACTTGGCTATTGTGAAAACATGTTTATGCAACGATCAGGCTGTTGTAATGCATTAGTATGCAGTATTGCCTTCCCCATGGCCATGTTTTAGTGATTATGTTTTATATAATGTTTAATGTTTACTTGTATGTGTTTTGTAGGGTGTTTGTGTGTTTATGTGGGGGGTCTCTAATGCTTTGTGTGCGTGCGTGCGTGCGAGCAAAAAAGAGAGTGTATGTGTGTGTGTGTGTGTGAGAGTGTGTGTTTTTCTTTGGCTTCGGCGAAATGCTTTTAGGTGCACCATCAAAGGCACTGTCAGAGAGAACTGAACCTTGATCAGACAGAGCTGCTCCGGTCTTCAGGCTGTAAATCCAGAATACACCTCCAGGATGTCCTGTTCCTGTCGTACACACACACACACACACACACACACACACACACTCACACACTCACACACACACACACACACACACACACTCACACACACACACACACACACACACACACACACTCACACACACTCACACACTCACACACTCACACTCACACACACACACACTCACACACTCACACACACACACACACTCGCACACACACACACACGCGCACACACACACACTCACACACACACACACACACACACGCACACACACACACACGCACACACGCACACTCGCACACTCGCACACACACACACACACACACACACACACACACACACACACACACACACTCACACGCACACGCACACGCACACGCACACGCACACGCACACGCACACGCACACGCACACGCACACGCACACTCACAGCCAGACACAAACCTGGAACCTCACATTTATGTTTGCACGCATTCATGCACTCTTGCACTCTCTTCCTCTTATAGTATAGCCTAAGCTGTAGACACATGCACAACCTTCATGTTTGTCTGGTGATAAAATTGGGGAGGGGGGGGGGGGGGGGTAAGCTGGCCAGGGTTTATAACACATCACAGTGTGAAATTAATCAGGCTTACAGCTCTGACAGGCAACAGTGCGGCTGCTCAGCATTTAACTGCAGCATCCACTCATTAACTGATCCCGGTTTCTCAAGGAAGAATTGGGATGAGTTTTTTGTTTTTTGGGGGGGGGCACAGTGTGTGTCTTCAGGGCCAAATGTTAGGGTCACCTGACTAAACAGGATCCCACCTGCCTTACGTTACATCAGTTCTGTTTCAGAGACAAAATAGTTCCTGCTGATATTTTGTCTTAAGTTTTCTGTAATAAACTGTTGCACATTAGGGTTTGTTAAAGAAACGCTAGGTGTGCTGTGGCCCACTGTCTGGATTACAGGGGGTTCGGTGGGGGGTTCGGTGGGGGGGTTCGGTGGGGGGGTTCGGTGGGGGGGTTCGGTGAGGGGGGGTGGGGGGGTGGGGGGGTTCAGTGAGGGGTTCGGTAGGGGTTCGGTCGATGTTTGGTCGATGTTAATGACCGTGGTTCTCCTCCTCCCCCGGCAGCTGAGGAAGTTGAGCGGCTGGCAGCGATGCGCTCGGAGTCCCTCGTGCCTGGCACCCACACCCCGCCCATCCGCAGGCGCAGCAAGTTCGCCACCCTGGGCAGGCTCTTCAAACCCTGGAAGTGGAGGAAGAAGAAGAGTGAGAAGTTCAAGCAGACCTCCGCGGGTAAGGTTAAACCTAATCCTCTGAATCCTCTCTCCCTGCTCACTTTCCTTCCCTCCTCCTCACTCCCTCCTCTCCTCCTCTTCCTCCCCGGCCCCTTCCCTCTCTCTGTCCTCACCCCCCTCCTCATCCCTCTCCTTCCTCTCTCCCCCTTCTGCCTCTCTGTTTTCTCTCCCTCCCTCTCTCCCTCCCTCTCCATAGACAGCAGAACCTGGGGGGTAGCAGCAGTAAGGTTTCTGTCAGATTTCCCTCTCTCTGTAAGGTCCGCTGGGGCCTCGCTGGGGATGTTTTCTAGCTGCCGCCGTGCAGTACAGCAGCTGCAAGCTGCAGGGAATTTCGCTGTTGGCGGGGCATGAGGGCGGCGTGCTGAACTGTGTGAGAAGACCCTGCGCTGAAGTACAGTTTTGGGGTGAGGTTGGGTGGGAGGGCAGAAACGAACCCCCTTAATAGTGGTGATTTTAGGGGGGTCGGAATGGGTCTGGAGTGGTATGCTCTGATTTTTTGGATTTATTGCTATTGGCAGGCGGTGTGTTGGTGGGGGAGGTTGAGGGCGCCCTCACATTGTTTTAATTGAAAATCTTGTCACAAAAAGCCAGATTAAAGTGGGGCTTGGCAGTGGACTGGGAAACGGGGAAAATTTGTCAGCGTTTCAGTAGAATACAGGGTGACCAGTGGGCTTGGTTTCGCCTTTCGCCAGAACCACGACGGTCCTACTCTGTGGGTTTCTCTCCTTGACTAAAACCGCAGAGGACAGTGTGGTGTGTTGTTGTTAATGGCTATGTGATTTATGAACTGTAGATGTTGAAAATTGGATTAACCTAATATCAAGCATATTTCAGCATTTCAAGTTTAATGATCAATCCTGAAGACCATGTAACACTTAGGGCAGTTTTGTTAATATACCCTGTAACAGAAATTATTATATAAAATATTATCTGGTTAAAAAAATAATTGAGACTGATTCATTCTGCTTCCAGGAGTGTGGAGAGGATGACTTGGCTTTTCTCTTATTACTTTTTTTTTCTTTGCATGAGTGTTTGGCTGTGAGATTAGTAATTGATTATTTGGGTGAAAATTCAAACACATTTTTAGTTATAACAAAAAAAAAATGAACATCAGAGCCTTGCAGAAAATAATAAAAAGTTAATACAGCTTGCTGTCGTTCTCCTGCTTAAGTGTGCGCGTATGTGTGCAATGCTGGGATGTTCTAGTCTCTCTGGATGTGTCTTTGCTTTGAGTCATTGTGTATACTGACAAACCAAAGGCTGGTGTGACAGTGGGGGTTTTATGTGGGGGTGCGGAGGGGGGTGAGGCGGTGTGTTCTTTGCATTAATTACATCTCTCTTGGCGGCTGTAGAGTAACTGAATATCAGGTGAACTGAAATGCACGTGTCCAGAAGTGAAGAGAGCTGGATCTTTTCAGGTCCGCCGACACTGATCTGCCCATCTCAGGGGTTTCCATCTTAACTGCCTGGGAGCAGCACACCGTGGACGTGGCACCTCAGGCGGGTGTTTTGCAGAGGTGTGATGAATTTGACGCACACCCATGGGGCTCCTTGTACAGCTTCTCTTCTGGTTAGCTTAGTCTGTGTCTGAGACGCAGCGCTCAGCTTCCCTAACCTGCTAACTGATGGAGTGACGGGCTGGAAAACCGTGGCTTTCACGTTGTCATTGCACTGGACTGCACTGCTTTTTGTGCTTGTTTTGGTCTTGCGTGCTGGGATAACTGACACTCTTTTGTAGATGTTTTGCAGCAATTTAAAAAAATCACAACCATTAATAAATGACAACATTTTAAACATTTAGCAACAGAGCATGCTGGGCCAGTCTGCCCTACAGGTAACCGTACATGGAACTTGTGCACTTTTGACCTGTCGGCTGTTGTCAAACTCTAAATGTTTCAATAAATTGACTGGTACTGCTTTGCTCCCAGTGGAGTACCTTACCTTTCTTCTAGAAAGTTCTGAATGATGATAACGTTCTGAGGTTTTTACGGGCACTGTGGTGTTGGGTTGAGAAATTACATTTTGCCGGGCATTGATATTAATTCAAAAGGGAACTCGTTGTAGATTTGTGCCTAGGTTCCTATGGAAACTTGCTTTGGTTCTCAGGGGGGCCTGAGAAAGTAGGTTACTGTAGAGAGAACCCAGACACAGGATGGAGGAGTGAATGGCCAGTAGCTCTGCATTAGCGCGTGTTGTTTTTTGTGCCTTTAACCTGTCTTTCAGTCGGCTTTTCATACTGATGAACAGTAGGAACCTCTCAGCTGTCGCTCGCCCGTTTCGGTGCGGCATTCTGCTGATGCCCGCAGGCCTGGAAAGGCTTTAAAAGTGACTCATGAGACTCTGGCGAATGAGGAATAAATACCCATGGCTGCACCCGTACCGTGCGCGGGCACATAATGCAAATTGTTGTTGAGTCATTGTAAACGGTTGGTTTGATTCTCGGCGCTGTTCCGTGTTCTGGCCAGGAGGATTCCGCGGTGTTCTGTCTGGATTGTTCCTATCATAAAGAAATCCAGTAATGAATTGGTTTCATTTGAGTAGGAGCTGTTTGGAGACACTGTTGAATGGTCTTTTTGTTTGTAACTCTGTCCGTCTGTCAGTCTGTGCGTGTCTGTCGATGTGCGGTTTTGTGTATGGTCGTGCGTGCGTGCGAGCCTGAGTGTGTGTGTGTGTGTGTGTGCACGTGTGTGTGTGCGCGTGTGTGTGTGCGCGTGTGTGTGTGCGCGTGTGTGTGTGCGCGCGTGTGTGTGCGCGCGTGTGTGTGCGCGCGTGTGTGTGCGCGCGTGTGTGTGCGCGCGTGTGTGTGTGTGTGTGTGTGTGTGTGTGTGTGTGCGCGTGTGTGCGCGTGTGCGTGCGTGTGCGTGTGCGTGCGTGCGCGTGTGTGTGTGTGCGTGTGTGTGTGCGCGTGTGTGTGTGTGCGTGTGTGCGTGTGTGTGTGTGTGTGTGTGAGGGATTGCGTACGTGCACTATATTTAAATGTGGAACTACATAGATGTCTTGGGATATTGTGCCCTACATATTCCCTCCACACACACATGCAAACCCACGCCTCTGAGATGTGGAACAGTGATGTCATCTCAGGTCTTTTTCCTCAGTTTGCAGTTTCTGCGTACAGATTGAGGGTTCCCGCCCCTTACAGGCATTTAGCCTTTTGCTCAGTACTTTAGTATTTTTTTAATTTTTTTTTTAAAACGTTCACTGAGAAATGTCCGAGTCTCAGTTGTAGCACAGTGTGAGAAAATGTACAGCACAAACATGGCAACATGGTGGAATGGTTAAGGTTTTTTTAACTGCTATTGGAGAGGAAGCAATGGCTTTAGTTACCTAACATATAATATTTAATAATTGTAATCATAATGCATTGGATTTATTTTCAGTACATGACTCTGAAAGTGCTCTCTGACTTCATGTTAAAGGATGCAGTTAAACACAGGGAGTCTGAGCAAGGGAAGGAAAACAGGCCGGTGTCAAAGATAACCATAAAAACAAGTTTTAAAAACATACTTTTTCCTCCCTCATGGATGTCATTATTATGCTTTTGTTGTATTCGTTTTTATAAGGCTGACAGACTGTGCGCTCCATAGCATTGAGCTAGCCAGGGTCCCTCTGTGTGTCTAAGTTTTTCACATCAGGCAGTTTTTTCTTCATTTTTTTGTTTTACCTTTTCACTTCTCCATTTGGGCACGGGGAGATGCCAGGCAGAGAGTTGATGAGGAAGCATTGCGCTCCTGATTTGAGTATGATTTTTGAATTTTATTCGTGTTTTATTATGTTTGGGTTCGCTCCTCTCCTTGGTTGGGCTGCGGTCTCTGAGGACTCCTCCCTGCGCATTTCCTGGCGACGGTGTTTGCCGAACCTCTCACCGCGACCGTGCGGCTCTGTGCCACAACTGAGGGGTTATCCTCAGGGAGTTCTACAACCTAACACACACACACGCACACACGCACGCACACACACGCATGCATGCACACACACGCATGCACACACGCATGCATGCATGCACGCACACACACACGCACGCACACACACATGCGCGCACGCATGCACACACGCAAAACACAGGTGTGCGAGCGCACACAGGCTAAAACGCACACAGAGGCAGGTGTGCCCTCACACACACTCACACACAGGCAAACACATCAACACACACTCACATGCCCGCACGCACGCGTGCACACATAGCACTCACAGAGCGCTAAGCGGCAGATGGACAGACAGAAGGCCAAGAGACAGACAGCCTGAAGGTCAAGAGGTAGATGGAGAAGCAGACTGGGAGACGGGCACAGACAGGACTGACTAACAGACAGATTTTGACGGACGGACAAATGGTGTCAAATGGACAGCATTACACCTATGGCTGGCTTACACCAATGGAGGGAGGGAGTGCCAGAAAGAGAGTGAGAGAAAGACATGCATACAGACAGACTAACACTGATGGACAGTGAGACAGATGGACAGTGAGAGAGACAGACGCATGGACACAAATAGCTGAGAGAGGCATACACAGAGAAAGAGACGCACACTAGCAGAGTCTCTCTCTCTCTCACGCACACAGTGGAGCTCCATCCCCCAGGCTCTCTGAGATTCCCGTCCCACGTCTGCGCTGCTCTCGTTCCGGGTCTCCCCTGGCGATCGCCACCTGAGTGTGACACTTGTTCCCTTTTATTCTCCTGCTCTGTGTTTATTTCATTCCCACACCGCTGGTGAGCTGGGATCCAGGCAGGGCCTCAGCTGTTTTGTTACTGTTTTTTTTTTTTTTTTAATCATAGAAGTCAAAGGCCTGCAGCTGTTTTCTCTGGTAATGAATATCATTGTAACGGTCTTGTGCAGATTGGCGTGCGTGCGTGTGTGCATGCGTGCGTGCGTGCACATACATGTGCGCAAGTATGCGATTGCATGTATGCTTTTATTGGGACATGTTTGCGCATATGTGTATGTGCACACATGTTTGCAGATGTCGCAGGTAATTGTGGTGGGCGCAGATTGCTAACCCAGTGAGCAGACAGATCCCCAACCCCCAAAACTGTGAGTCCCTTTAAGCAATTCAGGTTAAATGCCCTTTGCAGGCACAGTGGCTCTTTCCCCAAATGAGGAATCAAACTGGCAACCTCTGGAGCAGTGGTTTAGGAGGGCAGGGAGCTGGGCCTGTAACTCAGAGTTCTGGTCATACTGGACAGCCGCTGGATGATCCTTTGGCATCCCATCTGGCCTCTAATACTGGAGAGATTTTTGTCTAAACCCACATAAGCCTCCATCCACCGTCTCTGGTCCGTTTACCGTGTTTCCAAACTCTGCCATTGCAGAGGAACGCTGGGTAAGCTGGCTTTTGTTTCAGGAGCCGAGCTGGCTTAATTTGATTGAGCCGCTAATCGAATCGCTTATCAGAGTTTCTCATCAGTTGCAGGTCTCCTTCTGTCAAGTCCTCTTTTTTTTGTGGAATGAATTGTTTGTTTGGGAGGATGGTTTGCAATGGACAGAAAAATAATCTGCCCTGAAGCTTGACAACAATACAGATGATACCAACAATAGGTGGACAGCTGTTTTAGATGACATGCCAGCGAGTCTCCTGATTGGTTGGTTGTGGCTAATGGGTGTGGCTTGCTGCCCTTATTTAACCCCAAACTTTCTTTAAAATAGGGAGGCTATATATTTTCGTAGGCTGTGAATTCTGTGTAGGAGGCATTTATTGACCAGCAGAATTATAGGGTGGGGGATGTGTGGATGAGTCAATTACAAAATAAGCTCCAGGATCTGTCCTCTAGTTTTGCATCAAATTCATACTTGGACAGATTTGCATGGGAAGAATTGCAGAAATTCAGTACGTTTGACCCTAGTTTTTTTTCCCCCATAGTGTAGGATGTGTAGAGGCTGTTCTATGGGACTGTCCCAGGACAAATGGGCCATTTGCCCCCCCCCCAATGTCAGAACTCCACCTGTGTGGAACACGGCATGCTGAGTCAGAGCCAATTTTAGAAGGTAGCCCAGGATTGTTCTCATGGTTACCTGTTTCTTGTGGGCGGTGCGGTGTCCCAGCTTCCATTTAAAAAAAATAAATAAATAAATAAATAAATAAAATATATAAAATAAATAAACAAAAAATTAAAAAATAAATAAATAATAAAATGGCGCAGTCAGGGGGTGTTTGCCAGTGGCATCTTTACTCACACGCTTGCACGCATGCATGCACACGGGGTCGTCTGTGTCCTAGTGGAGGCGACTGTCTTTGCTATGCCTCTGCCGCCTGCTTCTCATCCTTCTGCTTTCACCATTGTGGATTCGAACCTGCAACCTATTGGGTAGAAGTCATTTGTATTTTTCAGTCCAGTGCCTTAATCGTGCAGCTGAAAAAAACGTATGCATTACATTATAGTACAGTTGCTCTGCTGGTGGTATTATCTAGAGCAGTTTGCAAAGTGGGAGAACATAAGTGCGTCCATCTGATTACTGTGAGTAGTTGTGGCGGATTTGGCTAGCAACATTCCCAGACCAGCAAGTATGTAGGCAGAATCACTACAGCACCAGTTGGAGTTGACTGCGCGAATCCAAGTTTAAAATACAACTCATGAGTACAAATATTTCCATATTAATTTTCATAATTATCCAGTCTGACTTGCAATATGGGGGAACATAAGTGCCTCCGCTTGATTAATGTGAGAAATTATTGCCACACAACATTCCCACACCATTGAGTACATATGTAACATGATCAACGCACCAATGCAAATGAACCAGAACCTGGATGGGAATCTTGAGTATAGACAGTGCTTTCGTATGCCATAATTATGGAGCTCTGTAACTTCAGCATATACCAGGATGCAGCATGAAGAGGTCAGTCATCAGTCTGCGTTAGAAGACGGCCAAAGATTCTGTTGTCCCGGTGCCTGCAGCATTTCTGTTTTTATCGTTTTTATCGGATTGTGTTTAGTTCAGCTCATTTCTGTAATGTATTGTTCCTCGTGCGTGCGTGCGTGCGTGCGTGCGTGCCTGATCAGTTATGTAATCATGCTCATATCCTCCCTGGTAATGTCTTGGCTCAGAGTTATGTCATAAACCCATTTTTCATGGCTGAGCTCCCTGGTTATTCTGACCAAATTAACTTAATCTTGTAGACTAACCTCAATAAGCGCAGCAGAGAGCGTCGTGGCGACCGATAAGCGTAGCAGAGAGAGATGGTGGCCTCATTACTTGGACTGAGGCTGGGATCCAATCCAAATTAAATTTGCCCTTTGTTTTAACTTACTATAGAAGAAGAGCCTTACTCTTTTTTTTTTTTGTTCTTTTTCTATTTTGTGAGTTCACCCCGTTGAACCATGTATGACTTTAAGCATCGGCTAATGGCACTTTTGCGTTTTTGGGGATTTGCGTAATTGGAATTAATGGCATCAGAAATTCAGCATTGGGTGAAGTTTGATTTGTCTGTGGAGTGGCGGTGGGGGGGGGGGGTGCTATGATGGCTGTGTTTTGGCTGTATTTATTACTTATTAATGCTGTGTATGTGAATTGCATGCCTCACTCTGTCACAATAACTGCAGATTTATCTGCAGACACCCAGGGGTGTGATAAAGTACATATATTTACAATATGTATGAACTGCTGGTAAGACTAGAGCCGGAATGGAGTTGGAGCAACAGGCTACTTTGTGGTTTCTGAATTCAAGTGCCTGTATTTTTAAAACTAGTTTTGATGTTTTTAATGTATTGTATGTTCTATTAAGAATGTACTTACTTGCGTAGTTTGCTGATATCGTGCTAAACTTTCTGTGTGAAACTGGAGCTTAAGGAAAATGATGGGACATTTAGAGAGGCCATGCTCTAGTTCAGCGCTTTGCTGATGTCACCGTCTGTAGCAAACAGCTGTAGCAGCAAACCTGTCGCTGGTTTCATCTCAAACAGCGGTGTTTTGAATCTGTTTGGAGCTTCGGGGGTTGCATAAGAGAACTGGGGTGGGGGGACCTGCTGTGGTGCAGGTGTGTTTCATCTGACCGCAGGTTACATCATAAACGCACGCGCGTCACACACCTGTAGAGCGCAGACAAGCGTGCACACGCGCACACACACACATGCAGAGAGCACATGCTAACACACGTGCTATCATGCATGCTCGTGCAAACACACAACCGCATACGTATTCCTGCACAACAGAGCCACATTGACCCTTCACACACTGTCTTGTACAACAGATAAACACACATGCTGACACACACACACACACACACAAAAGCATGCACGCAATAGTAATTTACCACGCAGGTGTGTAATCGGGGTAACACCATCCACAGTAACACCTGTGTCTTGACCCACTTTGATTCCCCAGGTCATCAATCCAGAGGAGAAATTAGTTTTCCTTTGACTTACCAGGTTGAACACTTGTCAAATAAAATTAGTTATTAATTATGGTAAATTTAGCTTAGTATTTTAAACATGAATTATGTTCTAAAAACTCAAATAACACTCCACAATGCTTTACACTGGCTCCTCTCGTCCTGGCACCAGCTTGAAGAGGTGGATTGTGGGAAACGGTGTCACGGTGGTGGCCTGGCAGCTCGCTCAGAGAATGTACTCCTCCCTCAGCCTCTTTGAGCTGCAGAAATATGGACGCACTCAGTTCCTGCCCGCCAGCTGGCTCGGGCACTGGGCACCGGGCACTGGGCAGCGGGCACCCAGCGCCAGGATCCCTCCCGCTAAGCCCCTGTGCCTGGCATCGGAGAGACCCCCCCCCCCCCCAGGACCAGGGGAACAGGGCCCTGCGTTCCTCCAGAGTGCAGGTGTTACGCCCCATTCCTGGAGGGTGTATGTGTGTGAGTGTCTGTGAGTGTGTGAGTGTGTGTCTGAGTGTGGTGAGTGTGTTAAGGTGTTAATGAATGCAAGGTGACCATGTGCTGGAGTTGGAGGGATATTTTCACCACTCAAAAATTTTTCATGATGCCTCAAATAGGTGAGGCAGTCATGTGACCAGCACTTGATTGAGTTAAACCAATCACGTTTTTGCTGTGGTGAGTAAAGTCGTTTTGATTGGTTCATTGGCCAGTGATTCTCAGATGTGAATCTGGGGATTGTCTATGTATTGCTTATCTTGATCAGTTAAAGTTTTTTGAAAACATGTTTAATTTCTACCATGATTTTATCCTTAAACTTATTGTAGCATGACACAGGTGCGACTGGTTGATGTCCCATTGAATTCTTTGATTCTGTGACCAGTTTTTCATCCTCTCTGCACAATAGGACACAACTCCATTCACCTGCCAGTTTGGAATTGAAGATTCAAACAGCCATACCTGGCTAGTACATTTCTCTCTCCCTGAAATTGCAGAGAATTTTGGATATGCACTGTTTGCATATTTTTTTTTTTTTTTTTCTATGTGTAATTTGCATTCATATCTCTGTAGAAGCATGTCACATCAACACAAACCCTGGACAGCATGTGTACTAGGAAGTGTCTAGACTGGCAGGGTTGTTTTGAGCAGTACAAAAAAAAAACAAAAACAATGTTTATTCACCGGGGTGTAAGTAAACAAATTGAACGTGGTGAAAGTAAAAGCCGCTCAAGAGTTCAAACGGGCGAGAGAATCGAGGCTCGACGTAGTGGTGACACACAAATGGCTGAAAGACGGGCAGAGGGTCTCCTGGGGG
Source organism: Albula glossodonta (assembly GCA_019788955.1). Taxonomy (NCBI): domain Eukaryota; kingdom Metazoa; phylum Chordata; class Actinopteri; order Albuliformes; family Albulidae; genus Albula; species Albula glossodonta. Next base: position 377,725 of record JAFBMS010000173.1, on the reverse strand, counting down.
AAGGGGGCGGTGTGAGGGTGGGGGGTGGTATTTGGCATTCAATTTGATGTCTCTTTGTGTGTGTGTGTGTGTGTGTGTGTGTGTGTGTGTGTGTGTGTGTGTGTGTGTGTGTGTGTGTGTGTGTGTGTGTGTGTGTGTGTGAGACAGAGGGAAAGAAAAGTAAACAGTGAGGGGAAAAACTTTTGGCTTGTGTGTGTTAGACGTGTGTGAGTGTGTGTGTGTGTGTGTGTGTGTGTGTGTTTGTGTGTGTGTATGTTTGTGTGTGTGTGTGTGTGTGAGTGTGTGTATGTTTGTGTGTGTGTGTGAGTGTGTGTGTGTGTGTTGTAGTGTGTGTGTGTGTGTGTTGTGTGTAGTGAGTGTGTGTGTATGTGTGTGTGTGTGTGTGTGTGTGTGTGTGTGTGTGTGTGTGTGTGTGTGAGACAGAGGGAGAGAAAAGTAAACAGTGAGGGGAAAAACTTTTGGCTTGTGTGTGTTAGACGTGTGTGAGTGTGTGTGTGTGTGTGTGTGTGTGTGTGTGTGTGTGTGTGTGTGTGTGTGTGTGTGTGTGTGTGTGTGTGTGTGTGTGTGTGTGTGTATGTTTGTGTGTATGTTTGTGTGTGTGTGTGAGTGTGTGTGTGAGTGTGTGTGTGAGTTTGTGTGTGTGTATGTGTGTGTATGTGTATGTTTGTGAGTGTGAGTGTGAGTGTGAGTGTGAGTGTGAGTGTGAGTGCGTGTGCGTGCGCGTGCGCGTGCGTGCGCGTGTGAGTATGTCTGTGAGTGTGAGTGTGTGTGTTAGACGCATGTGTGTGTGTGTTATGGGGACGGGGAAAGAATTTGGTCTTCACCAGAGGTCTCAACCGAAGTAAGCCTCATGGTGTAGAACCACATTACACCTGTATTAGTCATTTAACAGGCACTCTTATCCAGAAAAATCCAGTGAAAATGGCAGAATAGTGCATCCACCTGATATAATCTTTACTCCCTCGCTTAGCAGCGGGGTAGTGAAGTTTCACTGAACCAAAAATGCATGGCGCTACCAATATAGTACTCACTGATTTGTACAAATGGTCCTCATTGGCTGTGTGGAGGAAAAAAGGGTCTGACCTCACTGTCTGTGCTTTGGGGGTCCTGATGAGGGGCGTGGGTTTGGGTGTGGGTTTGGGTTTGGGTTCTGAACCCCCTCTGTTGCTGTGTTTTTCCCCGTAGCTCTGGAGAGGAAGATGTCGGTGAGGCAGAGCAGAGAGGAGCTGATTAAGAGGGGTGTGCTCAAGGAGATCTTCGAAAAAGGTAAGGGGGAAGGGCCGTGTGGCTTCAGCCGAGGGGTTTGGTGAAGAGGGCGGGTTCAGCTTCTGGATCTCACTCCAACTGATCTGCTCTTAGCCTTTGATCTTGGATTTCAGTGATCTTGGGTTTCAGTTTCAGGTACATTTCTGCTCCTTCATGGCAGGTCACTCATTTTCTTATTTTTGCATGAATTGTTGAGAGCAGGTGAAATGTTTTGAAATACCGAGGGGAATCTGTGAGTGGCTTGGCATTGGCTAAGCTAGCTGAGTCAGGGTAAGCGTTAGGTAGCTGAGGCAGGGTTAAGGTTTGGAATTGGAGTCACAATTAGGGTTAAGCGGTGGAGGTGGGGTTATGGTTTGGAAACTGGGTTATTGTTAGGGCTGGATAGCTGAGTCAGGGCTTAAAGGAAGAAACTGAAAGCCTGCGTTCTGTCCACCATGCCCCAGATAGTTCGCCCGTCCCTGCTCTAGTGTGTGTGTCTCCCACTTAATTGGCAGTGATGGGAGAATGATATTTAACCAAAAAAAACGGTGCCAAGTTACAACTAAAACTTCTCCAGTGTGCTTCGCAGAGACCAAACGAGAGCAACGCCAGCCCTGTCTCCGGTTTTTCCCGCTGTCCTGAGAAAGTAATTGTGATCTCAGAATGAATGATTACGAAACCCAGCAGCATTCCATCTTTTTAATTGTTGTTTAGCCGATTGTTTCAGGTAGTGTTCCGGAGCGCATGCCTCCGTCCTCCTACACAGGAAGCAGTATGCCGATGAGTCTCTGGGCTCTCGGCTGGTCGATGATGTCATAGACGGAGGCAGGATTAGAACCTGCGGAATCCTGGGCTTTATTATAACAGTGCTGACAGTTGATCCGACGCTTCCTGCTTCCCGTTGCAGTCTTCTGTAATCTGCTGCTTTAATTGGAACAGCCAAATTAGTCCTGGTCTATAACCACTGACCTGGAATCAGCGGGTCATGTCTCCTGATATATTGAGCAGGCCTCGGCGCGTCGCAGAAGAGAAGGGTTCAGATCAGATCTTTCTGTCAGTGCTAAAAATAAGAGCATAAGTAGTAAAAATACCCTATAGGAACACGACTTCCTTTGTGTTTTTTATGTTTGTAATTTGCATTTTATGATGGAACTGCTTCTGTTTGTCTCTCTTGCTCCTAGTTCTCTCTCTCTCTGTCTCTCTCACTGTTTTTCTGTATGTATGTAAGAGAGAGTGGGAGGGCCAGCATACAGTACCCAGGAGTGCAACCCAAAAAATAAAAAAATAAAACAAAATCCAGCATCAAGAGATATCATCAAACATTAGTTGAAAATACTCAACGGTAAATTAGTATTTCAAACATTGGAAATGAAACTTTTAACTGATTTGCACAGCAGCATATTAAAATAGTTATGGAACTGGGCTTGTTACACAAGGGTTGCAGGTTTGATTCCCAGATGGGGGAATGGACATTGCGCCCACAAGCAGGGTTTCTTAAGCTCAGGATAAAAGTGTCCGCTGAATTCTCCCCAGTGTAGTTTTTTGTGTTGTTTTTGGGTCAGTCTGAATGACCCGTGTAAACCGTGGCTCTCCTCTGTGTGTAATTGGCGTCGGACAGTCTGACCGAAGGGCCTGATTGATTACTTTTTCATGTATTTATTTAGATATTGTGGATCCTGAGAGCATCCGCTGCTCCCTGGCTGCCTGCTGAACGTTATTGATTTTGTCTCGAGCGCGTTCGCAGCAGCAGTGAGTCAGTCCGGGCAGGCTTGCGGATTGACCTACTTTTTTTCCCCCCCCCCTCGGAGTTGCTGCAGAAGCGGAGTTTGCAGAACGTTTTGCCGTCGCTGGGAAGATTTTTTTTTTTTTTGACATGCAACGCCAACGTGAACAAAGATGTTTAACACTGAATCACCACTTGCAACAAAGAAGTTGGAAAAAAAAAAAAAGTCTGGAAAGTAAATAGCAGGGGAAGCAGGGGAAAAGGCGTGTGTGTGTGTGTGTGTGTGTGTGTGTGTGTGTGTGTGTCTCTGTCTGTCTGTCTGTCTGTCCGTGTGTCTGTCCGTGTGCCCGTGTGTGTGTGTGTCTGTCTGTCTCTGTCCGTGTGTGTCTGTGTCTCTGTCTGTATCTCTGTCTGTGTCTCTGTCTGTCTGTGTCTGTCCGTCCGTGTGTGTCTGTCCGTGTGCCCGTGTGTGTTTGGTGTGCCTGGTGTGTGTGTGTAGGTGTGTGTTTGGGTGTGTGTGTGTGTGTGTGTGTGTGTGTGTGTGTGTGTGTGAAGTAAGGAATAGGGGATGTGGGGAGAGGGACACCACAGATTCCATGTCATGAATATCCAAACAGATTCACTCTCAGGAGCATAGATCTGTACGGTCTAATGGCAACATTTTGCTGACCATTAAATGGTACTGTGGTGGAACCAGAATTTTATGACATCTCCTCTGTCCAGTCAGACTGTATGCTGGTGATGACTGCGCTGATGTTTTTTTCTGACATCATGTCTTTCTCTGTCCAATCAAATCGCACACTGGCAATGCCTGTTCCAGTGTTTGGGGCACAACCTTGGGCCAGTCACATGGTGTGCTTCCTTGAGCTGATGTTTGTGACATCATCTCTCATTGTGTCCAATCAGATGGCACGATCACGATGCAGAAGGACGAGGGGAAGATGGAGAACGGGCAGGCTCTGGGGTCCGTGCCTGGCACACTGGACTGCGACCCCACGGATCACGCCTTTCGGGTGCTACCTGGATCTGACCACATGGACAAGACAGGTGAGTGCCGATTCATTTGATTCATATTTATCGATCGGCGATTTCTCCTGAATGCACAAGTATCAGAGCATTACCATCCAAACCTGTTCTGATATAGCTGGGGTGTCAAACTCCAGCCCTGGAGGGCTGCAGCGTTTGCGTGTTTCTGTTGTTTCCTTTCAGTCGGCATCCATCTTAGGTCTTGGAAACCAGGTGTGTGGACTGTGCAGCCAATCATTGATTTACATCAGTGAGTGAAGTGCTGAAACACACCAGAAACCCACATACACCGCGGCCCTCCAGGTCCTGAGTTTGACACTTCTGTGATACAGGAATACAGAAAATATTATCTTGTATGAATGCAGGTCCCAGATCAGTTTTGCCTTTTGGAAATTTGACTAGTGCAGCAATGCTACCTGTGACCACAGCTACTTAATTTCTCATTGAATCCACGTTCACCCCAGCTGATTTCTGAGGCTAAAGCCACAGAATGCCACCTCCCTTCCTGTCTGGAGTTTAAAAAAAAAATAATGGTAATAAAGAAAGAATAGATTCAGTGTGTCGCTCCATGGCCAGACTGTTAGCTTGAATTAGCCAGTGTGCGTGTTTCAAACAGGGGTCCACAGCTCACCGAGGGTGCTGCCTGCTTGCAAAAGTTTTTTAATTATGGTATTACTTTCCCCTGGTGGTTTTTGTCAGGTTTTTGACGTGCTGTGGAGTTCCACAGCTGGTCCAGAGGAGGCATTTTGTGAGGCACAGGCAGTAATGATGTAATGCAGGGATAGGGATGGTGGGGGGTGGGGGGGGGGGGGGGAGGGGGTACGCTAATGGATGAAAGCAGCTTTTTCCCCCACTGTGATTAAAAGGGGAAGCAGGAGCAGCATGGTTTGGAGCCGTGGGCCTGCGTTTGAGACTCTCCCTCCGTTTTTGATGTGGGTCTCCTTTAAATCCCACTCTCCCATCCTGATGAGATGCCCTCTGTGCTGATCACACGGCCGGCAGGCCAGGTTAGGACAGGGCCTCTGTCTGAGAGTGTGTGTGCGCGCGCGTGTGTGCGTGTGTGCGTGTGTGCGTGTGTGCGTGTGTGCGTGCGTGCGTGTGTGCGTCTGTCCACACGTTCTGTAGGACAGTGTGTGATGCATCTGTGCCCCTCCCGTTTCCTGCAGCCTCCATGGAGTACCGGTCATCTCTGGAAGGGGGAGTCGGTGCTCCAGAGCCCCCCAAGAAGCCTGCCCTGGCCCTGCCTCCCAAAAAGTCAGTGGCCTTCCTGGGGGAGAGCCAGGACACCCCCCCGAAGCCCCCGCTGTTCCACAAGCAGCCCCCTGCGCTGCCCCCAAAACCTTTCAACAGGGTCCCCAACCACATCTCTGGTGAGTCCCTCTCTCTGTCACTCTCCTGCTCTCATACTGCGTCTCTCTCAAAATCAGATTCAAAAATGCTCTATTGGCACAAAATACACATGTTGCCAAAGAATATAGCAATACGATAAAATGTGAAATGTAGTAGATGGTGCTCAGTGATATTGCACGCTCTTCCTCTGTCTCTCTGTGGGTTCAGTTCAATTCCATACTCCTTATTGGCATGACAGATTTGTCAAAGCTTTCCGTCCGTTTGTCTCCCTCTTTTGGTCCGTGTTTCTCCCTGTCTCCATACCTTTCTGTTTGTCTCCATCTTTGTTGCTTTTCCTGTCTCTGTGTTTCTGTCTCTGGCCCTCTATAATTCAGATGTGCTTTGCTGAGATAAATACTTGTGCTGGGAAAGCATTAAGAAGCAAATGTACTCCATCCCCGTCTGTCTCGCATTCGCACCCCTGCTCTTTACCCTGTCCTCGCTGTAAGGCAGGTCATGTGACACAGTGCCTTTTGCCCTTGGAATGGAGGACAGGCCGGCACGTTTATCAGGGGGTTTGGGCTTTAAACAAGATTACTTTTGCCTGGCCGAGAAGATTAACAGATCTCAATTCTGCAGCTTTGCTGGACTTATGTGTCTGTTTGTCTTTTAGTTGTCCCAGAAGTCAAAGAGCTCAGTGGCACAGAAGCTGCGTACAGTACGCTGCCATTAACAAACAGATTCAGGGAGTGATTCAGTGCTTTCTCTGCATTTTGATGCTTTTTGATCCATGTTTTTTATACTTCACCGTTGAGGCTGTTAAATGCTGTTCAGGGCTCGCTGAATCATTTTTAGTGGAGTGTCACAGACATTATTAAATATTCCTGTGTAGTATGAGCATGAAATGAAAGTTCAGCTTTTCCTCTTGTGTGCACAGATTTTAAACAGTTTTAAACTGCATAAATATATAAACATCTAAATAAGCTCTTGCTATTTGACTGACTTATACATGACCGCACTGCATCATCAAGTGAAGACCTTCGATGCCCCACAGAGTTATCAGCTGCTTTGATTGGTCCGTTAACCCACGTTGCCTGGTTTCAGCTGCTTTGATTGGTCAGTTAACCCACCTTTCCTGGTTTCAGCTGCTTTGATTGGTCAGTTAACCCACCTTGCCTGGTTTCAGCTGCTTTGATTGGGATACTTTATTTTTGGGTGCATCTTGAGGTAGTGTGGTGATGTAGTCTGTTTGGTAAGGTGCGCGTGTGCATGTTTTATTCTGTGTGTGTTTGGTTGGACAAGTGTGGTTGGTCAAATGCCCATGTCTGCATGTGTCTGTGTGGTTGGTCAGTTGCGTGTGTCTGTATGGTTGGTCAAGTGCCTTGTCTGTGTGGTTGGTCAGGTGCAGTGTCTACATGTGTCTGTGTGGTTGGTCAGTTGCCGTGTCTGCGTGTCTGCATGGTTGGTCAGTTGCCGTGTCTGCGTGTGTCTGCGAGGTTGGTCAGGTGCCATGGTTCTGCGAGCAGCAACTCTGAGTGGTGATGGATTACCTTGCGATTGGGTGCGGGTGGCTCCAGGGTGATTACTCTCACTAAGGATGGCCCCGGCAGGGTCCATGGGGCACACTTTGTCTGTCACTGCCAATATCCGTCAGAGACCCTTATCACCGCCACCGCTGTGCCCTGCCCTGCCCTGTTCCCTCCCAAACGCCCCCGCCCGCACTCCCAGCGTCTCCACCCAGGGGGCAGTCACACAACCACTCACAGCTACAGCTTTGAGACAAGTCGATTCCTTTACTAGAGGCTTTTTTTGATGGTCATAATCAGTCAAAATGGATGAATGCAAACGTTTTACATTTAAGGAATTCCACCTTGTTTTTACGGTAAAATGTGTTTCCCAGAAACCTCCTGACGAACCTTTTAGTGCTATACAGTTTCACCACCTTAAAGCTTCCCTTATTGTCATCGACCTTCATTCCGCTGGATTTTATGCCCCCATTCAGCTGTATGTGACCAAATGTAACATGATGCTGATGACACCCCTCTTCTCTCTGTTCTACCCCCCACAGACTCAGGCCAGCCAATCAAACTGCCCTTCATGGTGGGGAAGCTGTCCCCCCCTCTACCTCCAAAGAAGGTGATGCTCTGTGTGCCTCCGGGGGGGACGGAGCCCTCCCTCGCCGGGTTCTCCCAGAAGTGCCCGGTCCCCCAGTCGCTGGGGGCGCTCCACGGGTCTCTGCTCTCCTCCCACCCGCTCTCGCACACGCTGCCCCACCCCCACCAACTGCAGTACGGGTCGCTGACCATGTCTGTGCATCCCCCCAGCCGCATCATCGAGGAGCTCAACAAGACGCTGGCACTCACCATGCAGCGGCTGGAGAGGTCAGTCCGTCCGTCTGTCCGTCCGTCTGTGCCGGGTTCGGCTCTTTACTCTGCCTGTGCTGCCGTTCGAGTCCGTTCTCCATGTTTGTAGTTTGTTTGGTTCCCTCCTCTGTCCATGCTCCATGTTTGTAGTTTGTGTGAGTCTGTGCTCTGTTTGGGGTGCCATGTTTGTCATTCATTTGAGTCCCTGCTCAGTCATACAGCCATTTTCAAACACTATATTCCAACCCAGAACAATGCACTTGCATCTGTTTATCAGACCTTGTTTAGCACATTTTGTTCAAAGGCTTCACTTCACATGAAATGACACACTAAGGGTGTCGTTTCCAGGGTGTCATGCTGTGTGTTTCCCTGCTGTGTATAACCAGCGAACAACTGATTCTGTGGGCTGGTTGGGAAAGACGCACCTTCCCAGCAGGGCGCTGCGGAGCCTATCCGGGGGTCCCCAAAAGTCACCCACCCCCCCATGATGCCCTCTCTGTGTGGTCACGTGACCCTTTCTCACACATGCTTCCACAAATGAAGAATGCAGAGAACCGGAGAGCACAGAAACACCCCACCCCCCAACCTCACTAATTTCGGCTCTGGCGCGCAAAGTGGCTGTCAAGAAAAGAACTCCCTGTTTGTCTGTCCTCTGGATGGCATGAGGTCTATTAGAGGCCGCACACAGGACAAAATTAGGGAAAATGCGTTTGCAGTTGAAATGCTATAAAAAAGGATTGAGTGGAAATGATGTTGAAATGATCGAACAACTGTTTGCAGAGCGTTGCGGTCGCACAGGCTGGTGTGACTTTTGTTTTCAGTGTGACATTGGGCCTTCTTACTGTGGCCAGTGACTGCGCTTGAACATGCCGGTGGGGTTACCCCAACACTGTTACACATCAAACACTTGCATCATTAAGCCCTTTCAAAGTACTTTCCTCCGGTCATGCACACTGGCTCCACCGTTCCTGCCTGTGTCGGGCGCGCTCCTGGTTGTTGTCTTTGGCTGCGTTCCAATACTCAAATTCGTCTCCTCCTTTCCTCCCCTCCTTTCCTCCGTGCCCCGGAAGCTGATTATGTGTCCTCCTTTCCTCCACTGTTCCAAAGCTTAATCTCGCCTCCTCCTTTCCTCCTTTCCTCCTTTTTCGTCTCCTCCAAACGGAGGATACATCGATGTATCCTACCGCGGAAGTCTTTTCACATTTCTGCGTGACATCACTCGACCAGTCAGATTAAATGACCATCCCACAGAATATTTCACCATCGAAAAGTTCTAAAACATGACAAGGGATTTACCAACACCTAAATATTAGTGCCAGAACAGTAAACAGTAATCCGGCAATTTACATTAAAGAGAACTTTTGTGTTTTTGAACATAACCACTTTGATGCGAGATATTCATGTTTTTCAGATACAAATGGTCATTTTACCGATGTAAAATTGAGCGAGTTCATGTTGCGGTAAATTTATTTATTCCTTGTAGAAATGCTTATATTACATCATGAGCAGAATTCGAGAAACTGACATTCATATTTTAATGCAGGAACAGGGCTGGTGGCGTTAGAGAAGCGTGATTGGCTTTGGTATCCTCGGAGTCGTTCGAAATTATTACTTCATCAATAGCCGACGTCGACTTTGATGACAGGCGAATCGGATTAGCTGTTCCAACTTTCGATTCATCTCCTCCTTTCCTCCTCTCCTCCACTCGTTTCCTCCCCTCCTTTCCTCCACATATTTCCGGCATACTTCCGGGGTAGGAAAGGAGGGGAGGAAAGGAGGAGACGAGCAAAAAAGTATTGGAACGCAGCCTTTGTTAATCGCCTTCAGAGGGTCTGCCATGTTGGATCTGGTGTCTTTCACGGGGTCAGATCCCTTCCTTTTCTTTGTTTATTTTGATTTGGGAGACCAGCCAGAACCCACGCGGTGCAGTTTTTGTAGCTCGAAGTACAAGGCGTGGCACAGCTGTTGTCGGCGGAGTGAGATAAAAAGAAGTAAATTATGTAAATGACAAAATTGTTTGGATGGTGAGGGGGGGAGAAGAGGGAAAAAAAAATTTGGTCTTCACACTCCATCTTATGGCCTCGAGTTTAAAAGTTCCAGAAATCTGCAGTAGCCAGTCATTCTCTTAGCTCCAGCCATTCGTGGTGGTGTTACAAGATTTAGCTTTTGATTGGAGCGAAGTCATGTTCTCAGAGGTATCCCATAGAGTTTCATTTGTGAGAATTCTGAACTGTAGTCCAATAAATACCTCAGAGGATTTTTCTGGAGTGAGCCAACAGACGTTAAAATGGTACCACTGGTTTTCTCTGCTCTCTCCAGCTTAAGCATGAAAAGGAGCATAATTGCCAAAACGTCTGTGTCAGTGTCGCTTTTGGCTGACAGCCTTTTTCTCGGAGAAGCACACTATTGCACTCTAATGGAAGGGTCTGGCCTCGTCTTGCTCACCGAAGTTGTTTTGCTTCTTGTCTGCGTTGACGCTGAAGAAAAATGGTGGTGAAAATTCTCTCTGCTCTGTGAGGAAGATCGTTTCAGGAGATGTGCTGGCTCTTGCTTTAATGTTTCAGGTTTTCTCGCTGTTTTGATACTTGGCAGCTTGACTGCTTTGAAGTGTTTGTGTTGCCAAGAATATATGGCAGGGCATTTTAAACCCATAAAAATAGACTGAAAAACATTGCTCGCTTTGTTTTCGTGGACCGGTAAAAATGTGTTTCTATAACACTGCTAAGCAGTGGCGAGTTTTGTCAATGTGGGGAAAATGGAAAATGTGTCACGAAGTGGAACAAGAAGTCAGGCTGTTAACCAAAGCAGAGCTGCAAAGCAAATTCGTGTCCTGCATTCATTAATTAGACAAATTCATTAAACTGTTGCGATGCTGCCAAGTAAAACACTGTCAAAGGAAAAATAAAATTACATCAGAGGACAAAAGTGTGTCTTGATTTGAGGCTTTAAGGTCTTTAAATGAGTTATTCAGATGCAGCAGTCTGAGAAAAGCATTTTGTGTGCATGCATGTGTAAGCAACATTTCATTCCAACCAATTACAGCTGCTTTAAATGGTTACTCATCCGGCTGTCTGCTTGCAGCTCTTTAATCAGTGCAAAAGACATGGGCTGTGGCTGTTGTTTAGGAAATACAAAAAAATGTTGTATTTAATTTTATAGACATTGCATACAAACCCAACTACTTTAGCAGATCTTGGAACTCATGATCTTGATTGGAGTTAAAAACCAGAATATACAGTGCATAGCACTCCATGGCACTGAGTTTGAGAAGTTTAGAATCAGAGGTGACTATTCTGGTGACTGTTGGTGACTGTTCTGATGACTACTGGCAGAAAATGCCAAGGGGCCACTCTGACTGCTGTCCATAGCCATTATGTTGTAATCATGGCAAGCAGGTTGATAGATTTCCATATTGTTTGGGTGCAGTGTGGGTCCTGGATTATCAGAATTGCATGTGATGTGGACTGAAATGGGGGGGGAGGTGGGGAGAATTTTAAAAAGCAGCTTTGTAAATGTGATGAAATTCAGTTTTTTTTTTTTTTTTTTTTTTTTTTTTTTTTTTTCCCCTCCCTTACATGAAGGGGTGACCAGATGCACTCTTGGTTATCGGTAGTGTCGTACTTTTTGCACCCCTGCGTGTACTCATGGATTTGCTTATGCTTTTATTGAAAAGACATTCACACAGTATTTCCTGTCATACCGTTCATAAACATTTTTTTTCTAAAACAGATGTGAAAATAAGCATGTTGAGCAGAGAATTATGCAATAAATTTCTGTTTTTAGAAATAAGGCGCATTTGCCCAATCACATTTCATTAGCAAATCAACTCTAATCTTGTATTGCACAATAATTTTATGCTGATCCTTTCAGTGCGATTGGTGAATTAATCCCCCCCATGTTGTGTAGGACGCCATACGAGGCAAACCGAATTATTTTAATGGTACACAGGAAGTGATGAGAGCTTGCGTGTTGATGGAAGGGGATGTACTTTGTAGGTTTTTTTTTTTTTTTAAGCCTGTGGAACAGGAAGGCAGATGTTCCTTATGGAGTAAACTTGAAGCTCCCGTTTCCTTCTCTGCAGTGGTGTGCTGGAGTCCTCTCCTTGAGGTTTTCCCCCGTGTGTTGCATGACATTCTACAGCAGGAGTCTCAGACTCCAGTCCTGGGCGGCTGCACCGTCTGATGGTTTTCCGCCGGCTCTTCATTTCGCCCTCGGAAACGAAGAATGTGGAATCCAGCTAACCAGTGACTTACATTAAGCTCTTAAGTGCTGAGACGCATTGGGGGTGCGGGGGGGTTGGGAGCTACTGCAGCTCTCCAGGATTGTGAGTGAGAGCTCTGCTAGAGCTGAATACCCATAATGCACCTGCACCCCCCCCCAATAAAGACGAACAGCTGGAGGGGCTGTGCGCCACCAACTGTGGAGAATTCCTTAGAGCCTGGCACTTCCATCGATCACCCTCACTGTTTAAGTGTAATCGAGCTGCGGTCGCTTACAATCACTACCCTCTCCTGGGGGCCCGGCCTCCTGGATTCTGTGTCCTCTGTCATGACAGTTACCACAGTAACTGAGTTCTATTTGTCGTCATGATAGCAGCTATCCTGGGAGAGGGTTGTGTCCTCTGTCATGACAGTGATTACAACGGCAGGGGTTCCTTGTCCTCTCTTATGATAGGACAGTACCACACAGGCAGAGGTGTGCTTCCTTTGTCATGATACTGATACTGACTACTGTCCTCTGTCATGATAGTGGCCACACTAACATGTGGTAGTCAAAAGTTTAAAGTTCTCTGTCATAGTTTCACAGGCCAGAGGTGCTACACCCTTTGTTACAATGGTGGCCACGTTAGTAAAGGATCGTGACATGTCCTTTGTCATGATAGTAGTGACATGAGGAGAGATTCTGGATCCTCTGTCATGACTGCATTCACATCTCCAAGCTGCAGGCAGCAGCTGGGCCTGTATGACTGTGCTCTCCACTCAAACCGCACAAAATAAGCCGTGTTCAATTTAGCTGGGCTTGAAGGAAGAGCAAAAGAGTGTCCCAAACCGTCCCCAGTGTCACAGCCCTGGCTAACAGGAAGCACGGCACCCTTAAAAAATGGCGTGTCACCAAAGAAACTGCCAAACCCCACCCCTCTGTCTGTGCTCTCCTTCACAGCAAATGTCGGGGTCGTTTCGCCCGGGCGGTTAATTGCCCTGCTTGATCCGGTCTCCCTCTGCAACAGCGGGCTTGTGAGAGCCGCAGCGGGGCGGGGCGGAGACCTTGTGAGACGGAAGGTCACAGTGTTAGCGGCTCAACGCTGTTGAATCCGGGCCCCCTGCGGGGCAAAGGCCTGCGCTCGCTCCAAACTGCCTCTCTGATCCACCGTAGGTCTGACAGCGGTGCATTCCATTGGGTGGGGGCAGATCTAATATGCATGTGACCTTTTTTCTTTTTTTTTTTTTTTTCCTGGTCTTTTCCAACATTCAATTGAAATAATAATAATAATTAACATTATAATTACCAGACCTCTCTCTCTTTCTCTCTCCCCCTCTCCCTCTCTCTGTTCCTCTCCATCTCTCTCTCTTCCTTTTTCCTCTTAGCCGGGATATTTTCCCTTGCTACCTTGGGGACCAAACATAAGAGCAGTTGCGACTTGAGACAAGGGTTTTTTTAATGCCAATTCTGAGGATTTTTTCCTCTCAGAATCTCATTCTAATCACTATTGATTCATCATGGCTAATTGGCGATATGTGAACGTAAAAATCTTACGCATTGTCCCTTTCAGTCAGAGCTTTGATTGCTTCCCAGGTGATTGTTCAGGTAATCTAAACATTCGTCAGTCAATCAAAGTGAATGAAAATAGAGACCAGTTTAGGTGTAAAGATAAAGATAAGTTACTGAAGGCCTGGCTTTGGTGGGTTTGACAGTATGTCACTGGTCGCCAGCCATCCCAGAACATCCTTAACTTTGTATCTTTGCTCTACACGCTCTTGTTGTGGCACGTCTTTGATCCATACTCTTCCTCAGTCTCCTTTGCTTTCCCTTCTCTGCTATTTTTATACCTTCTCAATCTCTCTCCCGCTGCCCTCTTACGGTCTTTTGGTCTCTTTATTTCCCGCCTCTTTCTTTCATTTTCCTTTTCTGAAGCTCTCGGTGGATCCATCATCTACCCTCAGGTCTAGACTCATACTGACTCATCCTGATGTTTTCAGGGGCCCAGCTTACATCATATCCTGTCGTTTTAAAAAACGCCGCTGCACGGTAATCAAAGTCCGAAATGTTACGTCCATGAAAGTGTCAGCGTTTTAGCCATTAAGTTTTAAAAAGTTCTTTGAGTAGAATCAGGAAGCAAGTCGCTGAAGGTGTGGTTTCTGGAATGTTCCATTTATCAGCTTTCTTTTGCTTTTCCTCCTCCTGCTTGTTTTTACACTTTGCCAGTCTCCGTCTCTCTCTGTCCTCTCGCGGCCTTTTGTTCTGTTTTCCCTCTTGCTTTCATTTCCTCGTTTGAAGCTCTCCTGAATTCACCCCGTCTCGGTGTCTTAATATTTTCCCTGCATATCGTCTGTGTCCTCATGCTCAGTGCTGCTACTGCAGAGAACGGCACGCTCTCTTCCTCCCCACACTCTTTTGAAAGGTTCTTTACTCAGTTACAGGGGAACCTTTTTGGTTTTATATAGAACTGTTAATGAATCATTTGGTGTAGCATGCATTTGGTCCATACTATAGAAGCAAACAAAAAAACCCTCCCTGATGAAAGAAAGTAAAGAGCCCCTGTAGAATTGTTTTTTTTTTTTTTTTTCTTGATGTCATTCATGCTGTGAGATTCCAATTTGATGCATCATGAATATTAATGAAGGGGTGTGGCCACACGCTGTTCTGTTGAAATGGTAGATCTGTTCTGTGATATAGCACTAGAAACTCCTGTTACTAACCAGAGCCTCCAGTCTTTAAGAGGCAGTGAGGACAGAAGGAGCACAGAAGCTGGCCATCTGGTATCTGGTTGGTCTAGTTTCTTCTCCAGCAGTCTTGTGTGGCAGGCCTACAGTAAAAAGAATGCAGGTCAGAGCTATAGACTGGCCAATTTTGGGAAGTAGCCGATCGTTTATAAGCCTTCACAGTAAGTCTGCATAGGTGTATGTATAGAGAAGCTGGCAGTTCAAAGCAGGCATTTACACGTAAACAATGCGTTTGACCGTGGCCTGAGCTGTAGCGCTCCCGGCATGGTGATCGCAGATCGTGAAAGTACCGCTTCCCAGCCTATGGGCCAAGAGTGCCTCCGTTTTTATGGTTCTGACTGTCTTGGTGGTGAGGGTTCATTACTTTGCTGGTATTTTGCCGATGCCCTTTTCCACAATGACTAACAATCTGAACACAAGTACGTTAAAGTGCGGTACTACCCTACATGAGGGAAGTACATTTGCACAGAGACCGATGTTTTTGAAATGTGACGACATAAGAATCGAACCGGCAACCTGATTAACCTGTCCAAGAAACTGAGGATGTTGTGAATTTTTCCCTCCCCCCATTTACAGAGTTAATTTTTGGTTAGTTAAAACTCCCCCCCCCCCCCCCCCCCCTTCCCTTCACAAGCGCTGTTCAGTTGACCATGATTTCATGAGTGGGGTCATATCTGTTCCAGGATGTCATGGCAACATATGCTATAAGAATTATCTGATTTTAGCTGAATTCCTTGATATGCTCATGAAGGCCAACCAAAGATGTTTGCCTATGAAAGTTTTTTTTTTTTTTTTTTTTTTTTTTTGTTTTTTTGTGTTTTTTGTACTGTGGCCTAATCTACTTTTGAATTTGGGTTTGAGTTTGCACCTAATTAGTCAGCTGAGCTGTGGCAATTAGGAGAAGCAGAAGCAGACAAACAACCCAGCACAGAGTTAGCACACCCCTGCAGCAATTGTATTGAGTTGGTTTGTTGTGGGACTGGTTGGCTGCTGGGGGAAACTGAAGCCTGTTCTTCCCCCCACAGTTCGGCGCTGCATGCGGGACAGTCCGGGCTGCTGGACGGCCGGCAGGTGCCCACCGTGGTCATCGACTGCGACGACGACAAGGAGAACATGCCCAACGAGTCTGACTACGAGGACTTGCCCAGCATGTACAGAGACGAAGATGAGGAGGAGGAGGAAGACGAGGACGAAGATGATGATGACTCGCTATTTACAAGTAAGGGGCTGCGTGAATAACGATGATAGTGACTAACAACTGTTTTTATTATTATTAGTAATACTTTAGTGTCTTTACATACATCCATTCACACATCTATGTATACATGCAGACAAATCAGCATAGATGTATACGCAGACACGTGGGCAGAAGAGCACAGGTGTACATACAGACACACAGACATGGACACACATTAAACACAGACAGACACACAGGCTCACAGGTATACATACAGACACACAGACATGGACACACATTAAACACAGACAGACACACAGGCTCACAGACAGAGGCACAGACCCTCTCAGACTGCTGTTCTCCCATGCTGCTGCAGGTACATTAGCTCTGAAGGTGCTGCGGAAGGACTCTCTGGCCATAAAGCTGAGTAACCGGCCGACGCAGCGCGAACTGGAGGAGAAGAACATCATTCCCATGCAGACCGACCAGGAGCGGCTCGAATCCCGACAGCAGATCGGGACCCAGCTCACACGGTACGCCCCCTCTGTCCGCCCCCCCCCCACCCCCCCCCCCCCCCTCTGTCCCCCTCTGTCCCCCATCTGCGTTACAGCCCTCAAATTCAGCTAGAGTACTTCTTTAAAATCTGAGTCTTCTTTAAAATCTAAAAACGTACAGGAGCTGGAAAAGGGGACAGCTGTCAAACCAAAGCAAGAAAATCATGGGGAGCATCTAAAAAAATAATAATATGCACTTATTTTCACAGCAAAACTGTTGTATTTTTGTACTCGTGCTTCTCAGAAAGTAATGCTGAAAATTGGCTGCTCGCATTCATAAATCACAAGTTGTGAAGAAATACTTTCAAATTTTAAAATGTTCAAGGGCACTTTGTTTTGTGCAAAGACGATCTGTATGCAGACGCTACAGCTAGGCAGTGCATGCGGGATTCTGAGAAAGAAGGCGGTCCGTTTTTACTCTCCTGTATTGTGTAACGGGGAGAATGCTTCCCGAGGAGAATCTGGAACGGACTGTCAAACGCTGTCTAGTGCTGGCTCACCAAATAATGGCCTAATATTTGCACGTAGAGATGCAGACGATGTGTTTACCACGGTTTTTTCCACAGATTTAGTCATCAGAAAAAGTAAAGGTTGTGATTTACAGGCACAAAAAACACGATGGTTTTTGTCATGAAAGTAAGCCCGCACAGACATTTATTCTTGACACTTAATGGAAACAAATTGCACATTTTACTTTTGCTTTTTTTTCCCCCTGATAGCTGAAAATTGTCTGTCTTCAACAACATAGGCATGACTCATCTTTCTTTCAGAGACACATACACACACACACACACACACACACACACACACAGAAACACACATACTCACAGAGAGACCGCACACACAGACTGATGTGCATACACACACGTGTGCACATAGATGCACCGACAGAATGATGCACACAGACTGACAAGCACATACTCACAAACAGAGACTGATGCAGTGTCATTCTGTGTAAGTCTTTCTCTTTCCATTTCTTTTTCGTGATGTGTGCCTTTCTAGTCAGACCACTTTGTACATATGTACGGTCTTCAATATTGTAGTGAGCTCTTGGTGTTTTAACAGAGTCATGATAACACAAATGAGAAACACTCACATTTTTATACCCTTTCTTTTGAACATTATTTCGTTTTTGGTCTTGTCATCCTTGTCGCTATAAAGAGGTACAGAGCCTATTTTCGGACACCTCCCAGCAGGCCTTGCACAGGCGTCACAAACGCCTCCCTTTGGCTCGGCTCCCTGCAGTCTCACTGTTTTGCTGTATCAAACTCACCCCTTACCACACAGCCTGGGAGCTTAGAGCTGAGGAGATGTGCAGTGATGTGCCCTAACTGGCTCACGGTTGTGATGTGGTGTGCCCTGATTGGTCGGGTTCATGTGAGACTGTGTCTTGATTGGCCATTAATGTGGTCGTGCACCCCGATTGGTCAGGACTATAGGACGTATGGAATGATTGGCTGGGGTATATGGAGCGGTTTCTTGATTGGCTGGGGTCATTTCAGAGCGGTGCATTTATTGGCTGACAGTATGCCAGGGCTTAAGGCTCAGCACTGACACTTGTCTGCTGCTGTTTTTCGGGCAGGAGGCTCAGCCAGCGGCCCACCGCAGAGGAGCTGGAGCAGCGGAACATTCTCAAACGTGAGTACGGCAACGCCCTGCCAACCGAAACCCCTGCCAACCGAATCCCCCCGGCAACCATAACACTAGTAAGCACAGGTCATCTTTTCCATTCACATAGGAGTGTTAAGACTCCAGTCTTGGAGGGTCTCAGCATCTGAAGTTTTTAGTCCGTTACAGCAATTAACTGATTCATTGCTTCACTGATTAGTTCAAGAGTCCATGTACCCCAGTGAAGAGTGATTGTCTCCCAGTTTGCTATATTAGCATGAAAAGTTGCTTGCACATTTTGATACATACATGAGTCTGACGACAGCAGACCTCCTGTCTCGGCCTGCTGTTGTGCTCTCTCTCGCTCGCTCTCTCTCTCTCTCTCTCTCTCTCTTTCTCTCTCTCTCTTTCTCTCTCTCTCTCTCTCTCGCTCCTTCTCCGCTGCCCCCTCTGAAGTTCAGATGGCTTTATTGGGGAAAATCCTGGAAATCCTATCCTGCCAAAGCAGGAACACGTTAACAGTCATGGCAGACTAAATGGCAAAACCGTAAAAAATGGAGAATGGCCTGTAACGAGGTAATGATTCGGCAAAATAACCGTAATTAACTAATGATACAATGGAAAATAACAGTAATGATTCGTGCAGTCACCCACTGTCTCCAGGCTCAAAGATGTACTACGTGCTGCCGATGCTGTACAATCACGCTCCTATGATGACGATGATGTATCGCCCTAATTCTGGTGCCCTTGGTCATGGAGACCCTCCCTATGTTTGTCTCTCTCCCCGTGTTTTGGGCACCCACTGGGGCCCTTTGAACCTTGGGGTCCCTCTTCCTGATAATTGAATTGAAACTGGGCCAGAATGCCTCCCATTGGGTGCACTCCTGCGTAGCGTGTTAGCACCAGCGGCCACAACGCCGACTCCGAGCCTAATTTCACCCCCCGTTAAAAGTCGCCGTTTTCCATTTTTCATTTTGACACTAATGAGTCACTCAGCTCTAGCCAGGCTGGCTTTCGTGTCCCACAGTCCATGTGACCGAGAAAATGCCCCCTGCCGCCACAGCGGATTGGATTTATCTCATTTTCAGCAGGGAAAATAATCCTTCTTGAGGAACGACGGTAAGTGCACATTTCCACACATACTGAAGGAACACTGAGTTAGCTGGTGATTTAGCTTTGTCAACTGTTTGCATGCAAATGCTTCATAACAGAGACCATAATTTTGCACTGCCTGGTGCTTCACATTCATACTCTGTTCACCCGAAAGTCGGCTGCCTCTGTCAGAAAGTGGTGAGGTCAGATTGATGAGAAGTTGAGTTCTCCCAAGTTCATGCAGGTTAGCTGTGGATTTTCAGAGTGATACTGTGGCTACCAATCCGAGGGCAGAACCCTTGGTGGCCCTGCATGAGCCATGCACGACAGCCAATGGTGATGTGACATGCTGAATGGTGACCTTGGAATGACCTTTGTCCTGTCCGTCTGGGTTCCCGCAGCACGTAACGAGCAAGAGGAGCTGGAGGAGAAGAGGGAGATCAAAAGACGACTGACACGGAAGGTGAGTGAGTAGGAAAGGCCCGGTCTGTTGCCTTTTAAAGCGGCCTCCCCCAGGCACATAAAATAAAAGGGACGGAGCTCCCCCACCCCCCCTCTCAAAACAGGCTTCCCCGAACTAAAAAAAAGCAAACTCCTCTCCAAGCGCTGCACTGGGTCACACCTGGCCGTCAAGATCACAGCATGCTAACCAAAGCCGGGATGCTTTTAAAGCTCGTCCTTTTTCAAAATGAGAGAAGTACTGCACACAAGTCGTCTTCCTGCCTTACATTGGTGAAACAAGGCTGTTTTATCACCAGGAAGGGAAAAGGGAGTGTCGTTGATTCTCTCGCAGGGGCAAGGGATTTGCGTTTCCTTCAGTCTGTGATTTGGGGTTTCTCGTGTGCTTGTGTGTGTGTGCACGCTCGCTTACTGATAATGGACAGTGAGAGAGTGTGTGAGTCTGTATACAGTGTTTCTGTGCAAACTGAGAATGTTGTCATAGAAACATGAATCACTTATTCACTGACAGTACATTGAGCCAGTGCTGCAGTGTTTTTTAAAAAAAAAAAAAAAAAAAATACCACTTTGTACTCGACCATTAATGCTCATTATTACATTATTACATAATTGTTTAGTTGCCTGGTTCACCCATATGTTAAATATTTATAATGGAAAAAGTCTCCGAAAACGGATTTGCCCCACCCTGCCAGGCTGGCACCCCACGTTTCAAGTGGGCGTGACTGAGGGTATTCTCTTCACTTGATTGGTTGGGGGGCATGACAGGCCTGTTCACCGATTGGCTGTGATTATGTAGGGCTTAGAGTGCCCAGATTCTGGGCTCTGCTTTAAGTGGGCTGTGGTGTTATGTAATGCCAGCTCCTGGTGGACCTCGGGACATGACCTGTGTGCGCGTGCGGGCGTGTGTGCAGTAACAGGACTGAGAAATGGGGCAGTCACTCAGTGCCCTAAATCGCATTAGGACACTTGCCTTGTCCTACACTTGCCTTGCCTTACACCTCCATGTAGTGGATACCCTCATTCAGATTGCCTTCCCAGTGGTTTGTCTGTGAATTGTCTCTCTCAAGGGGAATTGAGCCTGCAACCTCTCGAGCTCTGATCACACTAAGCACAGCCTTTGTAATGGCCTGTACCCTGCCTTGTTTGGTGTGTGTTTGACCTGTGCTTGCCCCCCCCCCCCCCCCCCCCCTCAGTTGAGCCAGAGGCCCACAGTGGAAGAGCTTAGGCAGGCCAAGATTCTGATCCGATTCAGTGACTACGTGGAGGTGGCCGACGCCCAGGACTACGACCGGAGAGCCGACAAGCCCTGGACCCGCCTGACGGCCGCCGACAAGGTAACCATGCTGGGGGTGCTTGCTGATTGGCTGGGGGTGAGGTGAGGTAGACCAGGGCTTTGCACTGATTGGCTGAGGATATGTCAGACCTATGTTCTGATTGGGTGGAGAGTGAGGTAGGGTAGTATACGGATTGACTAAAGGTAGACCGTTGAGAGTTGTGTACTGATTGGTCAGGGGTATGCCCAGGCAGTGCACTGATTGGACCCTGCATGAAAGCTAGAGGACCTGCACTGTGGAGATGTTCCTGATTTGATTAAAGAGTAGCTTGGAAGTGTTTTAACTGGCTCCATCATGTTCCATGACAGCGTGCGAAGCTGAGACCTCTAAAGCATTTACAGCTTCCAGGACCAGCAGTGCCTCATGTTAGTTCACAAGGTTTCAAAAACATGATTTCATGTAAAATAAATAAATACAAACAAACAGGAAAATCTGCTTGTTTTAGACTTGGTCAGCTCATTTCGATCTCCTCCTGGGCCGTTTTCCCAATTTGTGTGAACAGACCTCAAATGCTCAATGTCTCCAGGCAGTTAAAGACCCACCTATAACTGTTCCACACTGATTGGCTGACTAGGGTATGCCAGAACTGAGTACTCGTTTCTGATTGGCTGAGGTTTGTCAGTGCTGTGTGCCGATTGGTCGTACCGGGCCCCCTTATGTAACCGGGTCAGGAGAGAGGCTGGAACCAGAGCTTCCCCATCTAGGAAAGCGCACGAGTATTCCATCAAACTCTCAAGTGATTCTTTGGCTTGAATAGTGTGAACACTGTTCCCCTAAAATTGGGCAATAAGTCGAAATGCTTTCAGGTGTTACAATGAAAGCGGAAAACAGGAGAAAATCTGTTGGCCAGATGTTCACCTACTTCTCTGACAGTGATGCCAATGGAGCCGGCAGCTTCATTACCCACCCCCCAGGATGAATCTGTGCCAGTTACTCCATGGCCCATTTATAGAGACCCGGGGGGGGGGGGGGGGGGAGGCTGCCGTAACTGGGCTAAAGAGGAGCTTGTGCCGTACACAGAGCACAGTAGCTGGTACAACCGCCGCCCTCCCCCCAACTTAAGACGGAGTCCGTACTGAGTACTGAGTCTGTCAGTCAGTCAGTGAATCAAATGAGTAATGAGCCAGTCACTCTGAGTCAAATGAGAACTGTGGCAGTGATTCAGTGGATCAGATGAGTACCGAGTCATTCACTCAGTGAATCAAATGACAGCTTTGGCAGTAATTCAGTGAATTGGGTCAGTACTGAGTTGTTCACTCAGTGAATCAAATGAGTACTGAGCCACTCACTATGTGAATTAAATGGGCAGTCTCTCATTGAGCTGGATAGGTGATCTTGTGAAAAGGGTGTTAGAGGCAGAACACATGCACACAGTGTCTTGGTCCTTGCATGCTTGTTTTCATCTGAAATCTCAAAATCGGTTCAGGTTGTATGAGTTTAAATGGTATTAATCAGCTGTTTTATTTGGTAATTTGGAGTGGGGTCCCAGCAAAAAAACAACTAAATCCTGCAGCTTTCCAGGACCAGAATTGAATGCTGAAACAAATGTCAGGTTGTGTCTGTGTGTAATACATGAAGAGGCCAGCAGAGGGTGATAAGACACGCCACTGAGATGTCTTTCACCAAGCAGTTTTTCCTTTGTTTGTCACAGGCTGCCATTCGGAAGGAACTGAATGAATTCAAAAGCACTGAGATGGAGGTGCACGAGTCCAGTCGCCATTTAACCAGGTAAAGATGGATGGGAGAGATGGACAGGGACATGGGGATGGACAAACGGACACAAACAGACAGAGAGATGAGGGGGGAAAACAGAATTTTATAATTTATTCATTATTACAGTCTGAGTTTATGGCAATCCATGGCTTTAGTTATGATACCTATGGTTATAATTTTCTCATTATGGCTTACCATAAATGTAGTATTTGTACTTAGGAGTTTTATTGTCTCAGTTTTGTTAGCTTACATTTCTGCTTTTAGTGATGTTGCATATAACCTCGCTAGGCTGGGAATGTTAGCCTGGTCTGACACTATTCCACTGTTAATTAGGTCTATGTGCTTCTGTGTGTTGCAACTTCCTCTGGATAAGAGAATATGCTGAATGGCTGTGAGGTAATACTGTAATAATTACTGTAATGTATGTTTGGGTTTCTCCCTTCCAGGTTCCACAGGCCATAGAAATACCACTGTAAGGACAATGGATTTATTCATTTTTATTTATTAAAAAAAGAATCAAAACAGTAAAAAAACAAACAAAGACCCTAAAGTGCTCCATGGGGCGGGGGGGAAGGCGGTGACGTTGCCTGCAGTTAGGCTAATGGGCGTGTATTCCACCCCCCCCCCCCCCCCCCCCCCCCCCCCCCCCCACCCCACACCCACGAGGCTGAATCTTCCACCCCCCCCCCCCCCCCCCCCCCCCCCCCCCCCCCCCCCCCCCACCCCCCCCCCCACCCCCCCCCCCCCCCCCCCCCCCCCCCCCCCCACACCCACGAGGCTGAATCTTCCACCTCCCCTGCCCCCCCCCCCCGTTGTCTTGCCCTGCCTTTACAGTGCCCTGCTGCTCTTCCCCTTTTCTCCTCATTATGACCGGAGTTTGGGGGGCGGGGGGGGGGTTGCCAGGGGGTGTGGTGATCCTGGAAGCTGTGCACCAGGTTTCATTTGGACTGGTTTGGCCTGAGAAGGCTTGTAGACCGTAATGGGGCTGCTTCTGGACTGCTATTGGACCACTTCAGGACCTCTTACGGACTGCTTCCGCCCCTGGGGCGAGACTTCCTCCAGGTGACCGAGCCGGTGCTGCGTGAGAATCTGATGCTCGCAGCTCCTGTGCAATATTCCTGCCCCGTCACCCCTGTCCTGGCACAGCGCCCCCTAGCTGCACTGGCAGATCCTGCACCCATTTACCATAATGGAGTGACAGAATGGAGTCAGGGCAGTGGGGTTTTGACTATTGCTGCTGCATTACAGATTGGGTATCTGCTTCATCTGTGCATTGGATTTGTGGAAGGACTCTGAAAGGTCAGCACTATGAACAGTATATTATAATACATTATATAAATAAGTAATGGGAGATTCACCTGTTACGTGTTACAAGTTTTATGTACGGATCTCTCATTTTGAGCAGACTTCTTTTTTTTTTTTTTTTTTTTAATTTGGTTTTTTTAAGTATATACTTTAGTGATTTTGTTGAATTCTCAGCACTTTGTTTTTACTGGCTTTTAACAGCTTTTTTTAAAAAAATGTAATTTTCTTTATTTTTACTTGAAGGCACCTCTCTCCTGGCCATATGGTGCAGGAGCCAGCGGCACAATCCAGGGATTTTAAATTTTAATCTTTATTTGCTTTTTTCCGTCCTGTACAAAAACGTATATACCAATATATAGATAAATGAAAATCCCCCAAATATTGGAGAGGAAATGTAACTTTCTTAAAATGCACATGTATAAGAATACATATTGATTCTTGTGATTTTCATATACGTTATCTTTATGACTCCATTTTGGAATCGATTTCACAATGCACATAATTTTACTGTCTATTCTAAAATGGAAGCATCAAGTCCAGATATGAAAGTTACAATAACTGAAATGTATTTTTGTGTACACTATGTAGGGCATAAGGTTTTAAGTGTTTTTTTTTTTTTTTTTGTATGTTTCTTTTGTTGTGTTCTCTATTGCGATTGGTTATTCTGTGCACACACTTGGAGGAGAAAGAACCTCTGCACCCAGACTGAGCAATACATGAAGACCTATAGATACTGCAAGGCTATTATCTGCTGTCACTGTAAGCAGACATCATACCAAGTTTTCCTCTGCTCTTTTTAGCCAGTCATTCCCAAGATACTTCATTCCCTTGTTTCTCTCCTATGAAATTTAGCTTTGGTAATTGTGACTTGCCCCTCTTTGCCTCCATCTCGCATATTTAAATGTAATGCTTAAAAAAAACGTATATTTTTTGGTTTCATTGAAACCCCAAAACTGGCAAAACCACACACAAGTCTGCAGAGGTTATCCTAAAGTATGAATGTGTAAATTTAATTTTCACATATTTTTTTTTTTTTTCACGACAGGGGAAACCATACTTGCGCTCAAACGCAGGCTTGGATAGGCCATGTCACTTTGGAGAAGCACAGTTAATCTTACACATTAGTATTTTAAGATGACCCACACTGATGAAAGGCTAATCATTACAGTGATGGGAAAGATACAATGTTTGTGTGTTAGTTTTTTTTTCTTTTTAGTTCCATGCATTACCCTTAAGGAAGTTGCAATATAAAATAATTTTACTTGCTTATCCGGTTGTATAAATTAGAACACACATTCTTCCTCCTGCCGTCCACCTTTGAAACATAAATGAAAGTGCATTATCCCTCGACATCTGGTGAAAGCTTGAAATGGTTGGCCAAAGGTCTGGAACTCTGTATTAAAACTGAACATTACAGGTTTAAAGTTGACCTAGATACCTTTCCTGAGTGAGGCCTGACTTTGTTTGCATCCATATTTTCACCCAGATTTACTGTGTGCTTATTACATTTATTTTGTAGTCAACAAGCTGAATCAATGTCTTACCTTGTCTGTGGCCAGAAAAATTAGTTTTGATGAGTTTCATCTTTGTAGCGGTTAAATCCGTTTGTCAGTGTAATGTATTCTGAATTATCCGGCTACTGACCACACATTTGTGCCAGACCAGTGGTCAAAGTCTTGCTTGTGTGCCCTTGTGTTTCTGCTCAGACATGATGCATAACTCTCTGGGTATCTGTAGAGCTCACTAGTGCCAATTTTCCCCCTACCAGTCAAAGTTGTGTAGGTCAGTTTTCAATATTCCGTTTGCAGAGCTGTGTTGTGTGTACAGTGTAATTCTGAATCGCATTGAAAGGTCGTTTGGAGACTTTAAGTCCACACAATTCTCACTCAGGTTTCTCGTTTTCTGTCAGCACAGGTCAGACTACCTCCCCAGACCAGTCAAACTGCTGTGCTGTCTGTCCTTTAATTTAGACTGAATTCAAACATCTGCCCTTACTCTTCAAATCTGATTTGTTTTTGTATAATCCATAATTCTCAGGAGACCGGTCACACAATACTATACAAAAGGACCAAATCAGATTTATGAAAACCAACATGGCCCGAATCTGATTTGGATGAAATCTTCTCCCCTGTGACCATTTTCCGTTTAGTCCTCTGATGCAAATCAGATTTGGGGAAACAAGGACACATGTGAGCGATCTGTCTGCTGGCTATCTGAACGAAACCCTTGAGTCATCAAGTCAAGCACACGCTCTGTTTTGAAACAGCCATATTCATGAGTAAGAAACTGAAACCTGTGAATTCAAGCAGGAGGAAGTTCATTAGAAACCACACTGCAACAAGACTGGATCAAGGCTCAACCTGCAAGTTACTGCTGGACTTCAGGCTTCCATCAGATAAAGGTCTAGTTCAGGCACAGATGTCTGTAGCTAATTTGGGTGAGGTTGACTTGGTTCTTAAACACACTTTCTTACAGTTCCAACAATATGACTTAAAGTTTGTTACATTTCAGCAAGCAAGAGGTTCCGTGTTCTTGTGAGAGTTTGATCGGAAAATCTTTTTTTTTTTTTTTTTTTTTTTTTTTGCTCCTGAGTGAGCTTAAGTTTTTGTTTTTGTTTTTTTTTTTTCCTCCATGATTTGTAAGCCCAGAGTAAGGAAGTCTCCTCTGTCTGCAGTGTTTGGCTCCTGGAGCAGTGAAAATGAGCGTTCACACAACAGCGCTCAGCTCCTTCTGCTTCAGCAGCAGATTCACACAAACAGACTGTCAGAAAGTGGTTATGTTGTTGGATCAAGGACCGCGAATTCAGCAATAAGTTATACTTTTCTTTGCTCGTACAAGGAGAGGGTGAATGAATTTTTAAGTGTGCTTGCTTTTTTTGTTCTGTGTTGTCAGTTTTTATTTCCCTTTCTGTAAGCGATAGAAACTTAATGTATCTTTTGTGTCCTGTCTCCATTAAATGTGATTCTTTCAGATGTTTGGATTTGGGAATGTTTCAGAAGCATTTTAGACGTTTGTTTGTGGTCTGATTTTAACGGTGCCGGCCAGATACAGCCCATAAATCCGATAAAAACATCTCAAAGTCAGGATTTGGGGAACATTTTAACTGCCTTAAAGCTTCATTTTATAAACTAATGAAGTAAGGAGGTGCACCTTTTTCTCTGCGTGCTCACAGTTCACACCAAAAAGATCACAGTGGACCTGAAGAACACGAGGGAGGCCTTCTGTCTGCTGATGTTTTCATGTCTTGTTGTTTTTTCCCCCCCCCACTCTTTACTTTGTGTCACATAGTGTTGGTGGATTGAGGTTTCATTGAACTAAAAAATGGGAGGAACCAGCATATACTATTATTGACCTTGTACAGTCGGCACACCTTCTCCGTGGGTTTGGCATCTGCGGTTTTGACCAACCACGTTTTGGAAATATTTTTTTAAAAATTCAGAATATTCTTGAAAGAGAACATTTGAAATTCCCACACACAGTGTATGCTAGAATACTATAGTCAGTATGATTTAGGTGGGTTTTAGCAGTTCTTAGCAGTACATATAGGTGGGGTTTCAAGTTATGAACACGTATAGGGTGAAATTAAATAATTTTATACAAGTGTCCTGAGCATCCACGGTTTTTGTACATCCGTGGGGGTCCTGGAACCACGTACCTGCGGGTAAGGTGGGCGCACTGTACTATCATATGTTACCCTGGTATCTTTTCTGCTGCTCTGCACTTGGCCAGCAGCAGGGGGTGCCACAAGTGTCACTGAATCCAGTAAAAAGGTCTTGCTTTCCACAGCAGAGCACAATAATAGCGTAATCTGCCAGGAAGTGGTACCTCATGGTAGCCACACCCATTTCTGGTGTCATGAAATTGCTGACATCATCCTGAGGACTAAAATTTCCCTGATGCCATCAGTTTCTCTGAATTGAAGAGTGTGTGTTTACAGGGAGGAAGTGTTGCCAAACTATAAAAGTTAATAAAATTGAGTAACTAGCCTCTTGGGAAGTTTCAATTACAGTGAAAATATTTTCCATCACAATATATACCATATGTCACAAAATGGATGTATTCTTACCCCTTTATGATAGTATGCATATTGTGCGTGAAAAGCTTTACGAGGCATTGTGATATTTCAGAAAACCTTACAGGGAAGTGAAATAGGCAGCTCGTTTCGGAAATGTAACTCCTAATACGAAAGGGCCATATGGAGGTAAATGTGAGGGGTTCTGTAATGAAAACATGAAGCTTCTTAGGTCTAATCCCATAGGGCTACATACAGAGAGGCTGGAAAGGTACTCAAAAGTATGAAAATCTGAGAAAGAATAGATATACATCATAACTAAATTAAAAAACCAAAAGCACCTCAAAGGAGCAGAGGAGAAAATGTCATTGAGGGTTAAAAAGTGGCACAATATTTAAGGTTTATGTAACAATTTAGAGGGCTGATGTGGTTCATTTGCCTGTGTGTGTGTTAGAATCAGCAGATCTATAGTTTTGCGTCCCATTACACATTTGCTGGAGGCTTCAGGTCCCCCACCACCCCCATCCCCCCGTCTCCATTACACTAATTTATAAGTGGGGTCTGTGTCATGAACACAAGAAAAATCTGTTGTCATGAAAAGTATTTTTATTTAAATGGCAATGGCTTCCTTTCAAATTTTTTTTTTTTTTTTTTTGCTGTCATAGAAATGGAATGTTTACTACTTTCCTCACAACAGGTCCCATGAGCTGTGCCACATCTTTGACTTGAACCTGCAGCCATCCGTTTACCTGTACATTTCCTCCTCATGCCAAACTGGGGCTTTGCTTTAGTTGATTGTGTCATTTATAGCACTTGTCTGAAAATCATGGATTGCAGTTTTTTTTTTTTTTTAATATTTTTTTTTTTATTTTTTTTTAATTTTATTTCCCTTGACATTGAGCACTATCCCAGAGGAGGTGCTCCTCCCTGGAAACTGCAAGTTTGTTCCCTATGAGCCAGTGGCTCACTGGTAGTGAGAGCACAAACGGAAGGCAATGTTCTAACCCCCATCTCTCTGTGGTCTCACAAGTCCGTCCCTACAGGAATTTGCCTGGGCCCGGGGGGGGTTACAGAGTCCAGTCCTGGAGGGCCGCAGTGTCTGCAGGTTTAACTCCAGTCCTGGAGGCCCGCAGTGTCTGCAGGTTTAACTCCAGTCCTGGAGGCCCGCAGTGTCTGCAGGTTTAACTCCAGTCCTGGAGGCCCGCAGTGTCTGCAGGTTTAACTCCAGTCCTGGAGGGCCACAGTGTCTGCAGGTTTAACTCCAGTCCTGGAGGGCCGCAGTGTCTGCAGGTTTAACTCCAGTCCTGGAGGGCCACAGTGTCTGCAGGTTTAACTCCAGTCCTGGAGGGCCGCAGTGTCTGCAGGTTTAACTCCAGTCCTGGAGGACCACAGTGTCTGCAGGTTTAACTCCAGTCCTGGAGGACCTTTTGGAGCTGTTAACCCCCTGGTCTAGACAATGTGTGGTGTGTGTTTGTTTCTGGGTGAATGTTTTGGCCATCTCTCTCTATTCTCTTCCGGTATTGTCTCTTTGATGTACAAAACATGTAAATAACAAAAATGAGCTGGGATTCCCAGATATTGAGATACTTTTTTTGTTTTGTACAGACTGAAACTGCATGTAACTGTTTAACTTATCTAATGTTTGTCTTGGTGTATGCAGTTTCTTATGAAGAAACCTTATTAAAAACACTTTTTTCCAAATATTGAAGCCTAATGTCATCCCTCCTTGTACATTGCTTGTGTTTATTTTGCCTAAAAAAAACCTCCAGTGTTACAGTCCTCACAAAATGAAGAAATGCACATTCAGCAAGTTGTTTCATTGTAGTGTGGTTGAAATGCATTTGACATGCTTTATTGTGTTAGAAGAAATATTACAGAAATGCAAATGTCTGTAACAAGGTAGCATGATTTATTCGAAATGACGCAGGTGTTGTGAACTTGCTATATTTAACTGACTATTGTAATCAATAATATTGTAAAGAATATTCTAATCAATTCCCCCCTCATACCGTGATTGTATGTGTACACAAATGTCTCTTGGTGTATTGGAAGGATTTAGTGGCTGGGTTGTACATTATATCAGACTAATGTCTTCGATCCCACTCACGCGCACACACACATAAGCACACGCAAGCAACATGTGGGGACCACATTCATATATCCTTTCAGGAGGTCTCCTGATCCAGGATCAGTTTAGTTATTGTCGCTCCTAATGAATAAGGTCTGCATGTGGACACGGGGGAGCTGGTCCCAGATCAGCATTTTTTCACTGAGATTCGGTATGAATAAAGGCTCAGCAAAGTCAGTGACACACTGTTACAGAGCCTGCATTTCTATTCCCGTTGTGAACGAGTTATGTTTAGCCATGCATTAAATTCCAGATTGTGGGGAAATCTGTTTCCCCTTAACTAACTACAAGGAATACATCTGATGAAGACATACGTGATCTTTTAAATGTATACAAATGTGACATTAAGTAGCAAACTACATTGCAAAAGCAAACAAGCCTCTGCAGTCCGCATTAAGCTTGTGGTTGGGTGTGTAGTTCTGCAAAAGACGGTCTGCCACTTTGATTGCGATAAATCCCTTTCACCAGTAGAGGGCAGTGTCATTACATGTAATTACAGACACAGGCCGCCATAAAGAATGGTTTGAATGAGGACGCACAGTTTTGAAAACTTTTAAAGAAATATATCTTAATCATTGCAGTTTCCTATCTTGATCACGAATCCAATTTATGTTTGATATTAATTATTTATTAATGATTGATGTATGATTGATATTTCTTTTGTAATTTGGGTCAAACCGGATCTGATGTACGACCTTTTGCGTTGTTCTATTGTATCCACTAGAGGGAGAAAGAGGACAATTCCTCAGGGAGAGCCAATAAGCGGACGAACCAGGGTTTTTTAAAAAATAACACCTAAATAAGGTTACCTTACTATAAAAGCTGTTATTCACGCCATAACGTGAGAAACTTTCTTGAAATACTGAGAGGTTTGCTTTTCACGCGATAGGTGTTGCGCAACTTCATATAGTTATAATTTTACACTGGAAAAAGTCACTCTAAGGATTATAGATCTCGTGATTTGCACAGTTATCTAAGTTATGTAATCACTTATACAGAATCAAACGATTTACAGTATCTGCAACTCGTTTCATAACAGGGTGTTGGTAGATATTTCCGTAGCGTCAGCCAATGAGTTAAAAATGAACGCCTTGATGAGAAGTGCGTCATGGGAAATGAAGTTCTATTATCTGGCCATCCTCACATGGAGACCTGAGGCGTGCTCAGCGTGAACACACTTCCCAGCAGACATGCATCCAAGTGGCAGACGCCCCCTGGTGCGTCATCTCATGAATATACAAAGTTTTTTTGGTTTGCGTAGGAGGTCGGGCGACGCTCATTAAATATTCTGACATACAGTTGTATAATACATGAGACCCTGTCATGTCTCCTCCCGCCCGCCTGTGTTTTTTCTTCCTTGAGTTTCTCCTTGCAGATAATCTCCATTATTACGATGTCGATGGCAACAAAGTGGCACCAACCAAAGCGAGAAAGGAAACATCGGAGTCTATAATGGTTTAAATAGCCTGGTACGCCTTGCCAGACTACTTGCTTCGGATATGGGTTTGTCCGATTCTATTTTTTTTTAATTCCATGTACGTCTTTAGACACATTTTCTATGTTGCATTTCTTTTTTCTTGCGGAAGATGGAGAGAGCTACAAACCTGAGCGACAGGTTGGAAGGGTATAGTTCGCGAACAGTTGGAGCTGCGGTGACTTCTTTGGAAATAAATACAGTCAGCAACAGCAGTAAGTTTGTAAGTACCGGTGGACTGTCCACCGCTTTGGTGAAGTCGGTGGATGATGGCGCAGTCGGTGAAGAACTGAGACCGGAGAATGAAGCAAGAAGCGCTGCAGCTCACGTTGTGACGGTAAGCAGCGGAAACCGCCGTGATGATCAAGCTTCAATGGAAAATACTGCCAAGACAACTGTCAAAACATCTGTTCACGGGCGGACTTTATCCAGCGACTCAAACTCACTGCTGTCTAAAAGGAGGCGGCTGAAGAGGAATCTCTCTGTTGCAGCCGTGGGCTCTGTCCATTTGGCTGTCGCTTCCGGGGATAAAATGAGCTCGGCTCCCTCGTCCACGTCTCTGAACTCGAGGAGTTTGGACAGGAAAGTGGTTCCGAGGCGCAGGCCAGCTGCACAGCTGCAACGGTCTGATCGGGAGTGGGTTCGGGCTGATTTGCAGAGGGGGTGCGTGCACGTCCACGACCGATTCCAGCCACCGTGTCTGTGGGTAGTCCTGTGCACTCAGGACACAACCGCCGGGGAGATTGCGCGACGCCTCAGCCAACAGGGTAGCAAGGCGGGGAAGGTAGTGCGAGTGGTAGGCAAAAGTAACCCCTCCACTGACTCGGGGGACAGTAGTTGCCTGGGTAGACGGTGTGCGTTCGGTAATGGCCAGCACGGGAAGTACGAAAACGAACATCTAAATCCCCAGAATTCCACAGACTGCACAGAAACGCAGTCTTCCCGGCCAGATGACAGCTTGAGGTTACTTCTTTTGGCAAGCCAGGACAGCGGCGAGCAACAGTTGGACGCTAATCTGTATACACCGGACTCACAATCAGAAGGTAGTATTTTACGCAGTGCTTCCTCGGACACAAACGCCAAGCTCAACCCGGGTGGCCTCAATGGCGATGAGTATCCATTCAACCACAGCGGGACAGACTTGGGTTCGGATGCTGAAAGCAGTGCTTTTGATGATCTGAGCTCCGGGGCCCGGCTCCTCGCGCACCGGGACTCCCTGAGTGACGACATGATTTTGGGCACCGACGCGTCCGCGTTGAGTCCGGGCTTCGACAGCGGCGCAGAGGGACTCGACACTTTGGGTAGCTCCTGTGATGAACTTGAGCTAGACCCGCCGCTAGTGCTGGACGCCATCCCACAAACACACATTGAGATATGCACTGGCAGTTCCCTAAATACCAACAACAACAGGCTACCAGGCGGTCAGATTTCAGACGTCGTGACAGGTGACAGAGAGCCAGGAACTAGAGCAGAACTACACAGTCCGGGAAAAGCGCCATGTAGCAGCACCAGCAGTTCTCTGACAGGTACATCAGCGGTCAAACGCGAGCCTGCAAACGACACTTCGAAAGCTGGACCGGTGCTTGACAGCGGTAATTCAGTCCCCTCACTTTACGTTCAGCTGCACGGTGATGCTGTCAGGAGGCTTGAGGAAAACGAAAAGCCTCTTCAAGTACAAAATGACTTTCTCTTTAAACTGGGGTTTAAAGACCCGTGGAGAGTGCAAGAGGAAGGGATGGAGACTGAAATCGGCTCCCTAATCCGTTTCTATGCAGGTAAGCATTTTATACTTGTAAATCATATGTCGTTGAGGTAGCCCAGTTCTGTAATAAAGCAAAACTGATTCAAGAGATGCAGATACAACAGAGGGTTATGCTGTCAAATGTCAAACCTTTTTTTTCCCTGCAACACTGCATTCTATGCCCTTGGTATGATGACAGATTTATTTTGTGGTATGTGCTGTCACTGACATAATGTAGTAATGTTTCCACATCTAGATGTGAATAACAAAGTCTAAATCACTCTGGAAAAAGTAGAAGACTTGGGCTGGTCAAAGTTACGGCGTGGGTCACTATTAACACTTGAGTATTCCAATATTTTATGAAAGATTTAATCACACTATAGATATTTCCACCTGTTGTAAGTTAAGATGTAAGGCGTTTTGTGACAGCAGTCTGGTCTAATGGTTAGGATGCTGTGTTTGATGTAGGTTCATTTCCCACGAAGGGAAAATGAGTAGTGTTTAGGAATGGGGGGGGGGGGGGGGGGGGGGCTTTCAGGTGCTCTCAGGACGTGGGTTTGTTAAAGTTGCAAATGGGCAGGTCATAGTGTCTTCTCATGGGAAGCACAATCTTTTGATTGGTTTCACCAAATGAATGATTGACAGGCAATCATAGCTCCGCCCAGTATATGGTTCATGAGCCTTAATTCTGACATCACTGTTGAAATGTGCTGTCCGCTGGAGGCACCCTCCTGCTTCAAAAGGAACTGAAGCTCTTTGCTCTGGCCATGCACACACACACACACACACACACACAGCTGGTAAGCTATTAAACAGACAGTGTTGATGTAAGATGTGAATCTTAGGATCATGCGTTGTACAGTAGGCCTACATTCCTTTATAACGAGCTTTTAATTAGCTCTGGCATCGTCAGCTTGCAGTAACGAGGGATAACAAGGAATGATGGGATTGCATTCTCTCATCTGATCAGTCAAAATTAGTGGAAGCTTGGTAAATTGGTAGGCTTGGAGAGCGCTCTGTCCTGACCTCCCACCCTGTGATGGAGACAAACTGTGTTATGCAGAAACTTCACACACTGCTAATGAGACAGGGATGTGTCTAATGTCTGGATTGGGAGCTTTTCTTTTTTTTTTCCCCCTGATGTTGTTTACTTATCATAGCCTTGCATTACGTTAGGGTCTTTATGTGTTTATCTTTAGAAGTACGACAGAAACAAGTACAGGAGAACTGGAATTCTTCTCCCGATCTTCTCCTGCCCCCCACCCCCCCCCCCACCACCACCACCACCATCCACCCCCTGAAGTCTGGAAAGATGCGTTTGCTCTCTATTCCCCTAAGGTCAGACACCAGAGTAACCTTGTCAGGGTTCACCTTACCTTTACTCTTTTAAAGCATGCACCCCACTGTGTGCAGGGAGGCCTCTCTTTCATTCAGAAAAAGAGATGGGGAGAGTGGTACATTTAAATAGCAGCTGCCAGCCAGCCAGAAACTCCTGAGTAAGAGGTGAGCACAAGCAACAGTGTAGAGCAGGGCCTTTCGTCTTCCTCCCTTGTCACAGAGATAAAAACAAAAACGCTGGCAGGCCCTGTGGCTCTGTTGGGAGTTGGGACAGCCCGGGTGCCGTCCGGAATGGGATTGTTGCCGCTGTCGGGATGCGCGGTATCCCAGAAATTCCGCCGGGCTCCGCTGGAATGTCAAACACGCCTCAGGGCGGCCACATGTTTGGCTAGGCTGTCACAGGGCTTCCTTTAGGTTTGGGGCAGCCCCGCTATCTCCAGCGAGACTGGCGGGGGTGGGTGCTCTGGGGGGAGAGGGGGGGCTGCTGGTGGGGTTCTGGCTATGTGTGGCTTCTTTAAATAAAATATAAAATTCCTATATCTTTTTAAATTAAATATATTACCAATATCAGAATAGATTTTAGAAACATTTGAAAACATATATACAGATATATTTAAAATGTTTTTTTTTTTCAGATACTGTATTTTTTTTTTCAGATACTGTATTATTTTTTTACTGTAGTTTTTATTTCTTTTTAAACCTTGCTGGCAGATATATTTATCATTATGTATTTTAAAAAATATCATTATATTTCCTACATAGTAGAGTATGCTGTGTGTCTGTAAGGGACTGTCTTGACAGGATCCCCTGTTTAAACCCACCGTTACTTAAAGAGAACAGAATGCTTCTGCTGAACTGTAATTTAACCCTTGGGTGGTAACCATAGAGACATCTGTGTGTTATGTCATCCATGCGTGTGAGTGTGATCACCTTGGCCTTACATTACATTAATAGGCATTAAAAAAAATCATTTGGCAGATGCTCTTATCTAGATAAACTTACACAGTATATATTTCTACACACAATCCACTTACATGCCTGGATATTTACTTAAGCAATCGAGGTTAAGTACTTTTCTCAAGGCTACAAACGCCACGCCTCACCTGGGAATTAGACCTCCAGCACTCAGGTTGGGAGCCCAGCCCCTTCACCTTTGTACTACCCTGCCATCCCATATGGTTTCCCTGACATGTTTTGAAATTGGACCTTGCTCTCTACGTATGACGACATTCCACTAAGCATTGTGTAAAAAATAGAAAAGTTATACCACTAATATATTCATTTAAGTATAATGCTCTTTGGTGTCTTAATACCTCCTGAAACCGGTGTCAGCAGTGATATTTGCTGGCTTTCTGCAGCAGCGATTTCTTAGCGAGCCAAGAGACTGCTAAATAAATATCTTATGCACAGTTGTCAGATTTGTATGGGCGGCACTGGTGTAATTTCACATTTAATTTGCATAAAAAAAGAGTTTGGCAGCAAAGTCGAAACCTGCTTTCTGAAGAGGAATTACTTCCAAAACCAGTGGGGTGATATCTCTTTAGTATGATCACATACAGTACTGACAGCTATAACAGTAGTAATACTGTTATTAACAGCAGTCGGCTGCTTTAGCTGAGAAAACATTATTAACTGTGTTAGCAGTGGTTTTAATCTATACTTTAAGGGACCAGAACGGCCACAGAGTAGACTAAAAGGTGTCAGTTGTTCAGAGGAGGTGTTGGAAATTTGTCTCCATGGTGATGCAGATTGAGAGGACTAGCTAAGCAAGTGAGTTAGTGTGTGTGTGTGTGTGTGTGTGTGTGTGGGAGAGAGAGAGAAAGTTGATGTGTGTGACAGTGAGACTGTATGTGTGAGAGAATGACTGAGTGTGTGTGTTTGGTTGTGTGTGTATGTGTGTGTGAGAGAGAGAGAGCATGAGTGAGTGCATGTGTGTGAGAGTGAGAGTGTGTGTACATAGATTCCCTCTGCATATGGCAGAGCTATCCACTCCAAGGTTTTCCGCCAGCTTAACATACCAGCGACTTTGAAGATCAATGGGCCATTGTGTGAGTGTGGATATGGGCGGATCGCTCGGTCGGGGAATTTCGCCAAAGCACCCAGGACAAGCAGTAGTTAATCGCCGCTGTGCAAGCCTATGACTAACACAAGTGAATAAATCTTTTCAAAAAAACTGCAATAAGCACAGACCCACTGATTGCTCCTTGCAGCATGTGGTCGATGATGGGCCCCTCTCTCACATGCATGCGCTGCAGGAAGCTGCAGTGTCATTTGGCCTGATTGGTGAGAATGGGGATTAGCCTAATCCTGTCCCTGAGTGGGCTTGTTAACCACAGAATGACCGCAGGTGGGACTTTCCTCTCATTTATTTTCGTTGCGCGCTAATATTTATGGATTGCGTCCACGTCGCACCTTTCAAGATTTCCAAAGTACCGAACTGACATTTGAACTAATTGTAACCTTTGTCCAACAATGTAGCCCGTTTGGGTGATGTAAGGCAAGCATCAGTGGACAAAAAGGGCCAATCTCTTTTGAAGTTAGAGTGCTTCAGGAGAAGCCCAGTGCACATGCTCAGAGCATGTCTGTTTGTAATTTCATACATGGTGTTGAGTTCAAGTCTAGCTTCCTCTAAGGGTCATAAATGACCATTTTACTTATGTCTGAAGGTCTCCCTGACACATACGTTATCATAGAGATTTACAACGTAGGACTTGAATGGATGAATATTCAGATTCCAGACTTCAGGAAAGCATATATATTCTCTATATGTGAAATAACAGGCATGAGGATGTACAATCCCAGAATGTCTTAGATCTGGTTTTGCCCAGTGCTGTGCTGGTGGAGGGCCCCAGTCTCTGCAGAGGTTTGGAGTTTCAGCACCTCACTGCTTAATGCAAGCCTTTGCTTGGCTAAAGATTCCACACGGCTTGCTTTAAGAGTGTTTAAAACTGACTGCTGACTGAAAGGGAGGTGAAGACCTCTGGTCCATGGTGGGTCATGTTTGGGCTGGAGTTGAAGTTCCCTGGTCGATGGTTGCTCATGTTTAGGCTGGAGTTTGAGGTCCCTGGTCAGTTGTTTATTGGTGTTTTGGGCTCCACCGCAAAAGGGGTACATTCGGCCTGCTTTCACACCTTCAATGTGTGTCTCTGGTTTCCTAGCAACATACTGGCTGCTTTTTTTTGGAGGATGGCTTCTCCTCATGTGAATGTAAGACACACACAGCCTGTTTTAACCTGGACGAAGCAAGTCACATGCAGGAGCCCTGGAGTATAGCAGGTTCCATACACACACACACACACTCACACACACACACACACACACACACACACACACACACACACACACACACACACACACACACACACACACTCACATACACATGCACACACACATATACATGCGCACACACACATAGACACACACATACACACTTGGTTAGCCTAATCAACTGTAAGTCACTTTGGATAAAAGTGTGCACAGACACACATATACACAAACACATGCACACACACACACATATACATACAGACACACATACACATGCACACACACACTCTCACACCCACAGATCTCTCTAAGATATTCTTCTTCGTATTGTTATTATTAATACTACCTCTAATACTAATGCAACTACTGTCATTAATTATAACTGTAGCAATGAGGCAATGAGTGAGTGAATGGGAGAGTCGGGGGAGAGAGAGGGAGAGAGAGGTTAACAAGGTCTATTATTCTGTATTGATGCAGAAATAACAGGGGATCGGTATGTTGTGTTTGTGCACCTTTGCTCCAGTGCACATGGGTGGGGGGCGGTGGGGTGGGGGGGGTTCTGGGTGGAGGTGTCAGACGTGCCAGTTTTTGCTTAAAGAGTTCTGGCGCCATGTTCCCCCTCTGCGGGCCGACAGCAGGGGCTGGGACAGTGACAGTGACTGTGACTGTGGGTGGAGATAAACTGACCTTTCAATCACCCAGTCATTTTAACCAATCAAAAGGCCGATCATGCTCCTCAC
Organism: Albula glossodonta; assembly: GCA_019788955.1. Classification (NCBI taxonomy): domain Eukaryota; kingdom Metazoa; phylum Chordata; class Actinopteri; order Albuliformes; family Albulidae; genus Albula; species Albula glossodonta. The sequence goes on along the minus strand of JAFBMS010000173.1, from coordinate 339,156 downwards.
ACAACGATTGGCTCAATATTACAGACATCTTGCCGAAGCAGTTTTTTCGGGGGGGGTTTCATGGTAGCCTGGTTCTCCCATAATCTGCTGGGAGAACTCATATGACCCGAAATAAAGAACCAGCCTCTGCCGAACCCCCCCACGCCTCCCACTGAAAGGGAGACAGGAGAGTCGGCAATGGGGTCCACCCAGACAGACCTTAGGCTTTGGCTTACACTTTGAAACTCAGAACAAAGAGAAAAAAATTTCATAACTTTTTTTAAAGGGTAGTCTTATTGTGCAGAGGGTTTTTTTTAACCTGATTTATAGGCTCGAGGTTGGATGAAACAAGGATTGGCAGTATTTTAATCACTTGTTTTTGAAATAAAAATGATTATACATGCCTTTCATACGTAATTGACATTTCCCGCCCTTTTTAATATGGTTTACACCTTTGTACCACCTGTAAAGCCTTATTTCCCTTAATTTAGTTTACAAATGCATGATGTAACAAAATACATTTAGTTTACGTTTGACGGTCACTGGCGGAATTTTGGGAAGCACATGTCACAGTGCAGGAAACATACAGAAAAGAGGAGCCCATATAACACATTTAATAATATACACATGAACCTGTAAAGCAGTGAAGTTCAAGCACATGTGATTGAGTTCCCGTCCCTCACTGCTTGCACAATGGCATAATGAGCACTCAGCCCTCTGCAGTGTAATTAACTTTCCCACACACTGTGCCAGCAGTAATGTTCCGGGTTCCTTTCCAGGTCAGGGGTTTTTTTTTTTTCGTTGTTTTTCAATTCCTTTCATTTTGGGAAAATATATGCCCAAAAATCATAAAAGTATTTGGGCACTATTGCACAAAGTGTTGCCATGTACTTTGCAAGGTCTGAGACAGTATGTTTTGCTTTTTCTCTCCTCCAAATGTCTTGCATTCCCTCCCGCTTTCATTTTGTTTCATTCTCAACTTCTCTTTCTTTCAGTGCTCCCCCCATCTCCCTGTCTCTTCTTCCCTCCATCTCTCAAAATTGCAGCTTCCTGATTCAGTTTCTCAGTTTGTCAGACACATGAGGGTAATCTCACCAGTCCTCTCTCTCCTGTATTTTCACATCGCCCTAAATGTAATGTTATGTGCCGTAATGTACTGTGCTGTCAGAGAACACCTCAGCCATCAGGCAGGCCCCAGGGAACGGTTCAAGGAAACGTGCTGCATTTGACACATGATTCTTCTCGCTATTCAATCTTATCTATACACTTTGTTTCAGACATTATGTTTGAATTGCTGCCTTATCCTGAGACCCCTACTCTCATTGAGTTGATCGGATTGGTGAAATAGCCCTTGGATCCAAAAAGAGAGTGTGTGTCTGTGTGTGTGTGTGTGTGTGTGAGAGAGCACGCGTGCATATGTGTGTCTGTGGGTGGGTAAAAGGGGGGCTATCGGTTTGAGGTGCACAGCTTTCTCCAGGTTTCCAGGCAGAATCAGAAGCAGGAGCAGAAGCCCGGCACGCGCAGGCAGTGATACGGGTATCAGGGCCCGACTGGCCTGTATCGGCCGAACGACGGCTCATTGACCCCCTGCACTGATCGCCATTTCCTCTGTAGATACCGCTGTCAGCAGCGTCTCTCCATTAGCCGGATAAGCGGCCCAGGCGCGCTCCGATGTGCCGTAACTCTCTCCCCGCTGTGGGAAGCCCAGGGGAGAGCATGTGACACAACCTGCCTCAATTATTAACCCAGTCGCTTAATGGTGCTCAGCTGGAGGCTTTAATCTGACAGAGGCTATGGAAAATGAGCAGCTATTACCTGCAGCTATCGGCTAACTTAGAACTTTCTCTACTCTCTCCGTCTGTCCCCTTCTCTCACTCTCACTCACCCTCACTACCTCTCTACACTCTCTTTTCTCTTTCCCTTACTCTCCCTGTTCTCTCTGTCTGTCTTCATCTCTCTCTTTTTGTCTTTCTACCTCTTTCTCTCTCTGTCTCTCAATTCAATTTCAATTTAATCAGTTTAATAAAACTTTATTGGCATGAATGAGCACAAGCAATATTGCCAAAGCTAAAACAACAAAACAGGTAAGTCACACATTACAAACATACATAACACAGATTGAGTAAAATAAATATGATATAAAAGGTGTGGGGAGGGGAAGGTCGACCAAGAAAGAAATGGGACAATGTACAACGTTGCATGCTAAATACAGTAATAAGAAAGAGACTGCTACCAATACAAAGAGGAGATGGTGCCTCGCTGGTTTTCCGTCATTTTATGACAGGAGGCCACATATTTAGCGGCCAACGCCACACATTCAGTTTTCTCTCCCAGAATATAGGGGAGTTTTTCTATGTTGTTATAGTTTTTTAATTCAGGGAAAGTTGTTCCAGTTTTTGAATAAAATGAGCCTCTGATGTCTTGATATTTGGGGCATTCTGTAAGGAGGTGCAGCTCTGTCTCCACTGCCCCCTGATCGCAGTGGGAGCACAGCCTGTCCTCTCTGGGCAGCCATGTCTGCCTGTGACGGCCGGTCTCTATGGCTGGGCTGTGCTCACTGGCACTCTCTCTCTCTCCGTCTCTCTCTCTCTCTCTCTCTCTGTCTGTCTCCTGGGCTGGTGTGTAGTGGCATGGGCTCACGTGTGGGGCACATGTGACGTTTTCCCCTGCCAGCATCCCGGATGCCTCCTGTCCATGCTGGTCCAGGGGCCTAGTTAAATTTTAAACAAAAAAAAGTGAAAGGTCCCGGCTGGGCCAGGGAACGTGACCGAACGGAAGTATCAGAGAGTCTCCGCACTCCTCACTCTCTGCAATATTTACTAAGCCTCTCTGTGAAAACAGAGCGGGGACCCGGCCGTGTGCGTTTTCTCCTCTCAGCTCATTCGCTCTTCCTTTCCCATCTCCACGCTCGCTCGTGGTGATTTACTTTAGCGTATTAATTATTTAAGGGCTGTTTTACGGCTCACGTATTCCCTCTCTATTGCGCAGCGCTGTCATGGATCAGCGGGGGGCAGAAAACTGGCGGAACAACGCCCCCGGATTTAACAAATCGTAAATGTTAAACCTAATCTGTAATTAACTTGCGGGGATAATGAATGTGTTGAAGCAGTGAAAGCGGCAGCAGTGATAGAGGATGTTTCAGATGAAACGTGCACTTGTTCTAGGGCTGTTTTTCTGCAACTCGGCTTCAGTTTTAGTCAATAGTGTTGAAGCTGGATCGTACTAATGAGGGCATATGCTTTATCAATTTTTAAATATTTTCGGTTTATGTAATTTAAAAGTTCTGTGGAAAGACTCTGGGTACTTGACCTGATAGAGACTCAGCAAGCAGAGGGTGTAACAGGAGATTGAACTGATGTTTTTTCAGGTCTGCGTTTTGCCACCAGACCAAGGTGGGTAGATGGAAGCTTGTTGAGGTGAAATTCTGTACAAATATTATGTCACACAAAAAAGTTGTCAATGCTTGGTCTCGAAGCTAGATTCTTGGAGCAGCCTATAGTCTAGTGTCTGAGGAACATGACTGGGACCCCTGAGGTTGGTGGTTCAAGCCCCAGTCCAGCCACAGCAAGAACACCATTGCTGTTGGACCCTTGAGCAAGGCCCTTAACCCCACATTGCTCCCAGGGGGGGATTGGCCCCTAGCTAGCCTAATCAACTGTAAGTCACTTTGGATAAAAGCATCAGCTAAATGACTGGCTTTAATTGCTCAGGTGAGACTGGCTTTAATTGCTTAGCAGAGGCAGACACACTTGGTCTGCACAGGTTCTGGCTTGATGCTGCTGGTTAGATTGCAGGTAAATGACTAGCTGAGTGAGTCTGTTCTTGTCATTATATTTTCTGAGTGTTATATTTTCTTGTCTCTCACTATCTAAACTACAAAGTTTACACCCTGTTTTAACATAAAGTGTCATCTTAAGGAACAGATATTCCCACTTTTGGTCTTTCAGTGAAATGTTTTTTTTTCTTTTTTTGCAAGTCTTATTCCATGTGCTCTGGCTGCAGCAGTGGCGGGTCGCTGAATGCCAGCGTTCTCATTTAGGCCGCCTTATTTCCCCTCTCAGTTCAGTGCGGTTGAGTGTGTGAACGGATGTGGGGCTTATCTACTGCACAGTTATCTCAGACCGCAATGTACACCAGCGCTACAGCCGCCAATGACAGCCCGGAGATTACCTCTCCTGTGCCCTGACCTTCGGACTTTGCAACGCCCCTGTGAACAGTTTAAATGCCATAAATCACACTGCTGGTTGGCAGGTCGGTGTGTCCGTGTCTCGCTCACTGATATATGGGACTGGTGCACCAGGGACGCATTGCCCCCATTGGCTTTGAGCTCACCTCACTGTGTGGTCCTCTGCTCGTAGATCGCATAGAAACCATCGCCCGCTCGGCTCTGCAGATCTCTGTAGCGCGCAGTTTTCCATGAGGACAGTCAGAATTCTGTCAGAATTCAGATTCTAGAACATTTGAATCATTTCTAGTTTTTCCCTCAAACTGGACTGCAGAGTGAATTTTTCCCTACTCTTTAAAGCAGCCTTTGTGAAGTACTGTACGACATTAGACCCGGGTCAAATCATTATTTGAAGTCTTTGGACACCTTGTTAAACCTTTCAGACGGCCCATGACAATTGGTTGTCATGGTTTTTGCAGTTGCTTTGCCAGAATTGGCAACTAATGAATAATGTTTATATAGTGGGTAAGACAGTTAAATTATTAAAATATTTACTGTTGGGGTGTTGGTTTATGCATTGGCTGATGAATTTGTGTATTTGTGTGCGTGCATGTGGAAGTGTTTCAGAGTATATCCGTGTCAGAGATTCTCCCCCTGCATATGTGTGTGTGGGTGTGTGTGCATGCCTGTGTGTGTGAGTGTGTTATCTGTGCATGTCTGTGCCTGCGTGTGTGTGTTTGTGTCTGTGTGTTTATGAGTGTGAGTGTGTGCGGGAGGGTTCCAGTATATGTATGTCAGTGAGTCTATTTTTTGTGTATATGTGTGTGTTTTATGTGTATTCCTGGTTATGTGTGTGTTTGTGTGTGCCTGTATGAGTGTTTGTGTGTGTGGGTCGGTGTCAGAGTATCTATGTCAGTGAGTGGAAGAGTGGGTGTGTCTTTGAGAAGCATCATCTTACAGGTGACCTCACCTGTAGTGAGGTCACCGTACCTGCACACATGGCTATGTTTGTTTCCTTGGCCTCGGCAGAGAACAGAGAAACACAAACACACCTTCGTTTTCACTGCCACTTTAGCCTGAGAACCTTCAGCTCCTCACATACTTAGTACTCCTATCAGTGCAGTACAATATCTGCCTAGCAAAATGGTGCATGGCCATTCTGCAGTACAGCGATACCCATACGCAGGTGCTGGAAGGCCGGAGAGCCGTAGTGTGTACGCTGGTTTTTCCTTTCACCTGAACTTCCACCTCATGCTCAGACCAAAGAATCCTGCTGAGGTGAGTCAAGTGCATAATCCACTGTTTTAATTGGTCATTAATTGCTAAGAAATATCAAAAACCAGCATGCCCTGTGTCTCTAACAGAACCTGGAATGAGTGTCGCTGCTCTAGAGGAATACTTTAGTTGAAGGGTTACCATCCTCTGCTTGCATTGTGTATCAGCATTTACATATATCAAAGTTAATATAGATCATTAAGATTTTTCCAAACTCTACAATACACATAACAACTGCAAGTTTTGCAATACAGGAAAATATAAATCACTGTGAAACATTTTTATCTCTACATTTTCAGATGGGTTAGTTAATGCTTGGTTGTAATTGGGGTGTTGGGATCGCTGGAGTGGGGGGGGGGGGGGGGGGGGGGGTGGTCCTCTGGTTCCCACGGTGACTGTACCTGTACATCATCAGCAGCACACCTGATCTGGCACTCACCTGGCCGGCCACGGCGGTGCTTGTGCCTCGTGGTTTGACCAATCCCATCTCATCATGCGCTCTCTCACGGGCTCAACCTCCCGTAAGCCTCTTTGCAATCGGCAGGGTCGGCCAGGATTTGAAAACTAGATCTATCCCGTGTTTTGGATGGGGGTTGGGGGGGGTGATGGGGCATCAGGGCAGCTATTAAACCTCTCCTGCCCCCCCCCCCCCCCCCGCCCCCTCCACCATCTTCCCCTGGAGGTGACCTGAGGAGGACTCAAATTTCCTCGACTTAGTGAGCTGTTACATAAGAAGCTGAGTGTTTGATGACAAAGGCAGCTCCTTCAGGCCTGGTAAAATCGCCATTCCCTGACAGCGTAGAGCCTTTCTGATCCTCCTCCCCCGTCCTGGACAGACTCTTTGTGTGTGCCGGTCTTTCATTTTGAACTGGGCCTGGCCCAGGAATCCAGGTGAGGTACGTTAAACGTGCAGTCAGCTGGTTTAATCGGTCATTAGGTTCTGAGCAACAACAATTGCCGGCATGCACTGCAGCTTTCCAAGAAAAGAAGTCAGAAGTAGAACCGAGCAATGTGTAAAACCTCAAAGAAAAATGTACATTTAAATCTGTAAAGAGAGAACAGTTTAGCTGCATGAAAATCCAGTGGAATGAGACCCTTGATCACACTAATATACAGAAGCAGTGTTTTTTTTCAGAGGTGAAATGTGTAAAGGAGTGAATTTCTCTGTGTACCATTCTGTGTGTGTGTGTGTGGGGGGGGGGTTGTTTTTTTTGTATTTTGAAATATACTGCACCAAGCAGGCCAACAGAAAGCTCAATTAACTGAGCTAAATGGGTCAGAACCTGATGCTCAAATCTGCAGGTCTGTCCTGATTCCTATGGGGACAAATGAACAGGAAAACAATTTTCACAATATGTTAAAGCAATAGATTTCACACATTACTTATGGAATCACAACACTATTGTACTGTGGCCTGTTTATCAGGTTAGCATGGTATCGGAAATCCCCTTGGAAACCCCCCCTCCCCCAAAAAAAAAAGCAATTCCACCCCTAGTAATTGCTTCTGAATGAGGCAGCGCATTCTGCATTTATACAGACCAGCAGAGATGCATTTTTTTCCCAGGGTGGACTTTAGGAACAGGGACCCTGAGTAGGACCAGTGTTGCACGTTTTGGAAAACTCCTGCACGTTTTTGCAGTCACTGATTTACACCTTGGGTAGGGAATGTGGACGGATCTGGGTGTTCGTGTGCGTGACCTTTGACCCGGCTCAGATTGATGGGCCAGTGAGCTCTGGCTGCAGCAGTGTTAGCGGTATTACGGCAGAGCGTTATTACCCAAAGCCTTTTTATGACAGTTATATATGAGCTTACAGTCAGGTCTCTTTGGCCTCTTTTATGAGGCTGAATTTTTAAAATTTTAAAAGACAGCCTTTTGCTTTGTTTGGTGTAGCTGAGTTTGAGTTTAAAATCTGATCTGTCGATGGGTTTTTAATGCTGAATTAAAAATATCCAGTCTAGTGTTTTACTTCTGAATTTGAGACGGATATCCACCCTCATTTTGCTTTTTTTCGTTTCGTTTAGTTTTTTTAACGTTTGATGTTGGCGTGTTAATAATCTTGACCTATTAATACATAATCTGGCCTGTTGGTATTTTTTTGTGAAGTTGAATACATCATTTTTTAATGTAGATTTTGCTATCTGGCCTGTTTCTGTCATGTGCAGTAATGGGTTTTTTTTTTTTAGAAAATGTGGCCTGCTGGTAGCTTTTGTAAGCCAGATTTTTCATTTTAAAGTCTGATCTGTTTTATATGTGTGTGTGTGTAAGTGAATGTGTGTGTGTGAGTGTATGTGTGAGTGTGTGTGTGTGAGTGTGTGTGTGTGTGTGTGTGTGTGTGTATGAGTGTGGGTGTGTGTGTGTGTATGAGTGAGTGTGTGAGTGTGTGTGTTTGTTAATGTGTGTGAGTGTGTGTGTGTGTGTTTGTGAATGTGTGTATGAGTCTGTGTGTGTGAGTGTGTTTGTAAATGTGTGTGTATGAGTGTGTGTGTTCATGTGTGAGTGTGTATGTAAATGTGTGTGTATGAGTGTGTGTGTGTGTGTGTGTTGTAGTGTGTGAGTGAGTGTGTGTGTATGTGTGTGTGTGTGTGTGTATGTGAATGTGTGTGTATGAGTGTGTGTGTGGGTGTGTGTGTGTGTGTGTTGTAGTGTGTGTGTGTTTGAGTGTTGAGCATATCCAGCCTGTTGCTGTGCCTTGCAGAGGCTGGTATAGGCCATGCAGGGGGAGTTCATGGCTGATTTAGCACCTTGTCTTTGCACTTGAGTGAGCTTTAAAAAGCCCTCTATCTCTCAGCCTCTCGCCAGCACGTTTATTTAGTGTCACTGTGTGATCACAGAGGGCTGCGGAACCCAGTCAACCCGGCCGCACGTGTGACTGTGTGTGCGTGTGCGACTGTGTGCGTGTGTGTGTGTGCGCGTATGTGCCTCTGTGCCAGATCATCTATGGTCATTGTGTGCGTGTGTGTGTGTGTGTGTGTGTGTGTAAGCATATGTGCATCAACACACACAAACACAAACACACTTTCCCACAGATACACTGCAAGTTGACTCTCACAAATACACACACACCCACACAATCAGCCAAAAAAACTAAGAAAATGGACTCATTCACAATCTCTCTCACGGACACACGAATGCGCACACATTCACAGACAACCAGAAATGCACCCAGTCTCACACAATCACAATCACACACTCACCAGACAAACAGACTCTCACAAACAAACACACACACACGCATATGCACAAACACACACGCACAAGCTCACACACAGTGTCAGAGTGCAGTGTTTTGATAGTAGCTTGCTGTACAGTCTAGCGTATGTCTGTTGCTGTGTTATCTGAGATCAGAGAAGCCCTGTCTCCCCCAGAATGTCAGGTTTCGTAACTGCTTACATAAGAGGAGAGCCGGAGACTGTCTGTCCCACATCACTCTCTCCCCCGTGGCAGGCCACAGCACTAACCCACGGCTGATCTGGGATCAGCTCTCCTCTGGCCATGTTTAACCTTATCCAATGTGAGACAGAAGTAAAAGCTGATCCTGGATTAGGGCCCTGTATGAGTAGGAGTGCTGGATCAAGGATCAAGATTCTAGGATCAAAGTTTCCTTTGTTCGTGTTGTAGACTTCATGAGCAAAAAAAAAAAAACATGCTTTTGGAATATATTTCACCTCAGTTGTCGTTGGCTGTGAGGAAGGTCGGCACAGGGGCACCTCTCAGTCCCACACCACACATGTTGTCACGGGAGAAACAGTCCGTTATAACCAGAATCTGTTTTATCGAGGTCCCCTATAACGAGGGTTCAGTGTATATTGTAGCTCAGTTGTTGTGGTAGGTTCAGTTCTCAGGTAGGGCGCTATCTGTTTGGACTTGAGCAAGACACTTCACTGGAATCGCTTCAGTAAACATCCAGCTGTGTACATGGACAATGTGCAAAGATGTAAGCTGTGTGTAAGCTGATCTGGATGAGGGCTAAATGCCTACAATGTGAAGTAAATATTTAACACGGTAAGCCGATGTGTTATAGGTATTCTGGCGAACGTTTGGTTTTGTAGTTTACGTCTTTTCTTTGGAAAGGTCGAGTATAACGATTAAGCAGCTGAGCTTGTAATCCAAGGGTCGCAGGTTCAGTTGTTGGTTGTACCCGTGAGCAAGGTTCCTCAGCAAATTGCCTCACTAAAGTTTCCAGCTGCATAAATGGAGTGTGTGTGTGTGTGTGTTGCTCAGCATAAGGGTGTCTGATAAATGGATTAACGCAGCCTATTGTAATAAAGTGCTCCGTAAACGGCGCTGTTGTCGGCGTGGGTGGAAACCTCCCGTTGTTAGCGGAGAGGCAGGAAGGAAGTGCGGAGGAAAAGCATGTGGAGTTTTACATGGAGTTCACATGAGAAAGTGCCCCCCGCTCGTAACGGGGTGTGAAACAACCAAAACGGGGGGGGGGGGGGGGGGGGCATGTGTCCGTCCCTTTAACGCTGCCCCCCCAATCTGAAAGCAGACAGGGGTCACTGCAAAGGAGATCAAAGATTTGGGTCAACCCTATTATTCATTTTTTGACTCCCTAAATATTTAACATTTAATATTCTGTCTCAAAATTGGAATGAAGAATTATGGTAGATTTGGGAATGTGATTATGAAGGCATTACACATTGCATATGCATGCAATAGTAATTTTTAGAATTACAGCAAATATAACTCTTAAAATTGTCTTTGTAGATTTTGATTTATTTTATGTTGTGCTCGGTAATCACTTAATGTGATTTTTTTTTGCTTTTTAATCATAGTTCTTTTATTGCTTCTTGAGATTTGTTCTTATCATACGAAAAAAAAAACAAAAAAACATCACGTTTGAATACCATGGGGGCACAGACTGGAGAGGGGTACTTATTTGAGAGCAGAATGAAATCGGGGCAATGGAAGACGGACTATTTTCAACGAAAGGAAGTAAGGAACTTTAGCCTCTAAAAGGGCCCATGCCGTTCTGCTTTAAACTGAAAAGAGCACACTGAGGAACATCTACTTCTCTTCAATAAAACATGACCTACACAAGCAAAATGGAGTAGTTGTGTAAAGTGTGTGTCGTTCGAATTGCGTGTAGCCTTAAAAAGACAAAGTGCATTGTACTGGATCTTGTGTAGAGTGTGTGGTGTGACTGGATCTCACACTCATTCAAGATTATTTGTCATATGTAAATTTAAACAAGGTTAATGGTACAATGAAAGGTGTTGGACGACAATCCGGTCAACTCAGCAATAAAAACAATTAGAAATACTAGAGTAAAAAAATAAAAATAGAAACAGAGTATGTGTATGATGCACAGATGTATAAGTAATTGTGTGTAAAGTGTGGTGTAGGGTGTGTGGTGTGACTGCATCTTACCCAGGGTGTGTTGTGTGAATCGGGGCAGGGTCCGTGGACGTGCGATTGGGCAGTAGAGAGGGAAGGGACCCCTGCAGCTCTTTGTGACTCTGAAGCTCCATCGTTTGACATGGCTAATCCCAGACTGAACGCTTTTTTGTGCCGAACAGTCAGGGGGACAGCATCCCTTCTGCTTAAGGATTTCACTTTTTTTGTGCTTAAGGATTTCTTACTTTTTTATTTCTTTTGTTCTCTCTGTCTCTCTGTGTTCTGATTTGTTTTATTGCTTGTGGTGGTTGTTGGTTTTCCTCTTTACTTTCATTTTTTTTCCTCTGGGTTTTTTGTTTTGTTGTGCATTGATGACGAAATATGTTTAAGATTGCAGGGATTATATTTCATTATCAAATAAAAGAACGTTTCATTTCTTTCTCTCCCCTCTCTCTCTATCTCTATGCGACTCCCTCTTTTTCTCCCTTCCTCCTTCTCTGTCTCTCCCCATTTCTCTCTCTTCCCTCTCGCTCTCTAATTCAAATGTGCTTTATTGGCACGACCACACATTATAGTTGTGTATATCCCATTATTATTAATATTATTAATATTAGTAGTAGTATTTATTATTGTTGTTGTTGGTAGTAGTATTAGTAGTAGTAGTAGGATTTGTCATTAACGGCAGTGTTTGAGTGGTCTGCTCTGTCTCTCTCTCTGTCAGGCAGTGATGTTGATACTGACTGAGACCCCCAGTGTTGGGGTTTTGGGGTGTGGGGGTTAAAGAGAGAGGGCGTGGATTTTGGGCAGACGTCTTTGTTTTTGGTGGGAGTTCGGCGGGGATGGAGGGGTGAGGGGGTCAGTCCAGTTCATATCTCAGACTCCACCCCTTTCTCTGCAGCCACGGCCTCTCCGCCAATCCCGGGAGGGCACACTGCCTCTCCACCAATCCCAGGAGGGCACACTCATGAGCTGAGGGGCGTGGCCTATGTAGTCGGACAGACGGAGTGGGGGGGCTGGGGTGGGGTGGGGGGGGGTTAGGGTGTGTTTGTGTGTCTGGTTCAGACAGACAGTGATGCTGCAGCATCTGTCTGGAGGAAGTGTGGGGGAGAGCTGCTAACTGAGTGTGTGTGTGTGTGTGCGTGTGTGTGTATGTGTGTGTGCGTCTGTGTGTGCACGCGTGTGTGTGTGTGTGTGCGTATGTGTGTGCGCGCGTGCACGTGTGTGTGCATTTCTGTGAATGTGTGGTGTGTAGATCAAGATAATACAGTAATTACGCACAATACACCAAACATTGTGACATGCTGCCTTCATTGGTGATTATGCTGCAGTACTTTACAGCGGCATTGTAAATAATTGGTGTCTTTGCAGTGCAGAGTGAAGCCTCTTCAGACCGGATCCTGGTTCCCTCACTTTTTCCATCTTCTACCATTCCCATCTTTTGTGAAAATTCAAGTTATGTTACTTTTGTGGGTTCATCTTATTTTGTTTCTTTCAGGGACTTACAAAGAATGCATGGTTTTTACTGGGGATTTTGTTTTTAGTTCTGTTTCGAATACCCAGCTTCCGTTAATGCTTTGGTAATATTGTATACGTTACACTCACTAGTCTGAGAGTGTTATATTAACCAGGCGATCGCTCTTATGTTCTCCCTCTCTGTAAGTCACTCTGGATGAGAGCAGCTGCTAAATGACTTTGATGTAATACACTGCAAATGCTGCTTGTGTCCCTGTGTGGTGGAGAGTGAGCGTTAAGCCAGGGGTGGCCAGTCTTTTGTCATAAAGGGCCGTTGGAGGTGTGGGCTTTTGTTCTTGCCCAGCACTAATATACTTGATTGGTGTAATTATAGTCTGAATTAAACAGCATGTTTAATAGAGGAGCTGGGCTGGAACAAAAGCCCCACCCACACTGGCCCTTCATGCATGAGAGTGGACACCCCTGTATTAGACCGATTTACTGTAGGAGTGACAGACTCCAGTCCTGGAGGGCCGCAGTGTCTGCAGGTTTAACTCCAGTCCTGGAGGGCCACAGTGTTTGCAGGTTTAACTCCAGTCCTGGAGGGCTGCAGTGTCTGTAGACATTGTGGCCCTCCAGGACTTGAGTTTGCCACCCATGGCTTGGTGTACATGCATTGAGTCCATGCAGGTGGTGTAACACTGGGACAGTTTCCATCAGCAGGGAGCCAGAAGTGTTTTGGGCCAGGAGCTCAGCTCATTTGATGGGAGGTTGCAGGTTCAAGTCCCAGCGAGGCACAGTACTTAACCCCACAGTACATCACGGCATTCCCTGCTGTGTAAATTGGTGACATGTGAGAGTGGAAGCCATGTGTCCTGAGTAAATAAGTAATGGTGTTAAATTAGTAACACTGCAGATGAGTTTTTCCGCCCGTGCTGATGTCATAACAGCTGCACGGTAACGGGACGGGGCTGTCTTGTCTGTCTGTAAAATATTGAACGGCTGAATGGCATGGTGGCTCGTGCGTGGACGCGTGCTGAGTTTTCCGTGGGCTGTGGTAAAATGGCCCACGTGAGCAGAGGGACTTATAGAATCATAGAACTGGATTGCATCATCATATTGTTAATAGATCCTGAAACTATTTTGAAAATGCCTTTTACATGCATGGGAGTGTATATGTTATTGTGTGTATGTCTATTTGTATGAATTTGTATGAGAGAGAGAGTGTGTACATATACAAATGAGTGTGTGTGTATGTATGTGTATGAGTAAGTCTGCATGTGCTTGTGTGTATATGTGTGTATGAGTGGTTGCATATGTATTTGTGTGTTTGTGTTAGTGTGCGTGGGGAGCTGTTAAATTGCCACATTGCTGCCTGTGTGTGGCTCTGTTAGCACAATGGGTAGCGCATCTGACCTCTAATCATGCTCTTGAGATGCGATTCAAAGGTTTTAAGTTCAAGTCTCCCCCCAGGGTTGTGTAGCTTTACTGCTTTATTACAATTACAGATTTAAATTGCTTCATTAAATGGCCAGTGCATGAAATAAAGCCTTTGCAAGTTGCTCTGTATAACAGTATCTTCTAAATGGCAGATTGTAGTATTTCACATGCATAGCCTGTAGCCTAGTGGCTAAGGTGCTTGAGTAGGATCTGCAGGGTTTGTGGTTGCAGCCATTCTAATGTATGTGTGCTTTTTTCTGCCTGTGGGGGGATTGGCCATGGTTAGTCCAATTATCTGCACTTCACTTTGGATAAAAGCATCAGCTAAATGACTGTAATTTAATCAGGTTTACAGTGTCTACTTAATGTACTGTTTGCAATTTTGTGCGGGTAGTTTGTAGAGTAGTGGCTGAGTGTTGTTTGAATGGTGACCTACACCTGTGGGGGGTGTGGGGAAGTGTAAAATCACTGCATTGCTCCTTGGGCATTTGTGGCTCTGTGGCGCAATGGATAGCGCGTTGGACTTCTAGTCAAGCACTTGAGATGTGATTCAAAGGTTGTGGGTTCGAGTCCCACCAGAGTCATTGTTTGTAGTAGTGTTACAGCATTGTTACAGATTTGCTGCATTAAACAAAGGATTGGCAAGTTTTTCTGGATAACAGTATCCACTACGCAGGCAAATGTGACAGTTAATACACATGGACTATAACCTAGTGGTTAAAGCACTTGACTGGGAAACCTGCAAGGATTGTGCTTTTTTGTCCCTGGGGCAAACTAGCCCTGGTTAGTTTAATCATCTGGTCGTCCCTTTGTACAAAGGTGTCAGCTGTAATGTAACATGGCTCGTAGTGTGGTTTGAATCTCCGTTAGACCTCAGTGATCCAATTTATCACCCATTTAATACTGAGTCCCTGCAGCAGAGAACAGGCACATGGTTATGGCCCTGCCGTCTGGAGAGGGGGCACTCTGGTGTGGGCCAACAGCAAATTAGAGCCGCAGATTGGAGAAGAAGTAAGGGGGGGGGGGGGGGGGGGGGGGGGTGTGTCTGCATGGCGTTCTAGACCTGTGTATGATAAAGCATCGCTGTTGGCAGCTTTACCCCAATGCACACACACTCATGTAGACATGCACATACAAACTTGCTCATAGATAACATCCACACATGTGGACGTGCACAAACACACACACACACACACACTCATAGACATACACATATCCACGCAGACACACACAAATATCCAGACTCGCCCTCCCTCTCTCTCACACACATCCGCATGGAGTCATGCACATGCACAAACAGGATTCTCACAGATAGCTCTGCTTATCTTCTCTCATACAGTAATGCGGTTAATTAGTCTGATTTGACTCAGGCATGAAAATGTGAATTATTATTATTTATTGTAATTCCAGTTTCCGATGATGTTTCACCTTGTAAAGACATGTTTCACCTTGCAAAAAATTCAGGGGTATCCTCTGAGATGTATATACAGTATGCACACATACATACTATATACGTATGCGACACACACACACACACGCGCACGCGCACGTGCACGCGCACGTACACACGCACACACACACACACACACACACAAACCTGCAGGGAAACTCAAGGGAGGCAAACTTTTCTCTTTTTTCTTGTTTTATTAAGTCTTCACAAGAACATCTGGGAATTCTCAGCAGATAATTAGTGGAATAAAAGGCCGCTAATTGAAGATTATGCTCTCATTAACTGTCAAAGAGTGGATTTTGTGGTGAGGGCAAGTCTGAAAGAGAGGAACAGCTTTTTGGCTCTACAAAATCACTTTCCCGGTCAAATGCATACATAAAAAATGCGCACACACAACCACACACATGCGCACACAATCACATACAAATGTGTGCACAAAAAACGCTCATACACTCACCTCAGAAATAAACATACATACATAAACATACACATGTGTGCAAAAATATATACCAACTCACCTTACACACAAACACACACAAACACATATACAATACAATGCAATGCACACATATATAAATACAAGAACACATACAATACAATACCAACACACAAAAATGAGAATACACACACACAAACACACACACATACACACACTCTTCCTCTCCTGCTAAACACATGAGGGCAGTTAGCGAAGCTGCTTGTGCTGGCGGTGTGCTAACCGCTCTCTCTCTCTCTCTCTCACTGTCCTGCTGCCGCAGCAGACGGCTTGGCTGACAGCGCGGCGTGCCTGGTGATCGCACCCGTCGGCTTGTTACCGCGCATTGCGCCACCGGCTGTCTGGCAGCACAGACAGGTGGTCCGGGTTTGGCTTTTCTCCGTCACATTCCTGAGGTACAGACCGAAAGCCACACAAACCATAGACAGTCACCGATCCTATACATGCACCAGATACTCAATTCATGCAATTCCTGCCTTTTTGCTTCTTCCTACACCAGGGTCCTGGTTAGTCCTGGTAAAGAAAAAATGTTTTGGATGTTGCCAATCCAGTTCAATGCTGTTTCTTTGTTATAGAAATTGAAACAAAGCAGTTGTACAAACCAGCTGTGGAATCAGGTTGGTGCTAGGTATCAGCCCAGGTAAGACTGACTGACTGAGTGACTAACTGACTGAATGAATGAGTAAGTAAGTAAAAGTAAGTAAGTAAGTAAGTGGAATTGGCCTGTAATCAGAAGTTGCAGGCACCTGTGTGGGACCCCTGTGTGATATTCGGATATTGAAGTAAAAAATAAAAGTGCATTAATCTCTCTCATGTTTTTTCCTCTCACAGCTGCAGTTGAGGGAAAGATGTGTGGTTAGGTTTCTGTTGGCCATCTTGTGTATATATGTGTGGTTAGGTTTCTGTTGGCCATCTTGTGTAGATATGTGTGGTTAGGTTTCTGTTGGCCATCTTGTGTATGTATGTGTGGTTAGGTTTCTGTTGGCCATCTTGTGTAGATATGTGTGGTTAGGTTTCTGTTGGCCATCTTGTGTATATATGTGTGGTTAGGTTTCTGTTGGCCATCTTGTGTAGATATGTGTGGTTAGGTTTCTGTTGGCCATCTTGTGTCATTCCAAGTAGCAACTTAGAAACTTGTAGTAACTTGTTGTAGTAAGTGGGAGAACATGTTTTGTGTTCGATGGGAGAAACAACACATGCAGGTGGAGAGGAGATTGTTAAGGCAAGGCCAGCTTTTTTTATGATTTTACAATTAGCCTACAGTATAGCCAAGAACTTCAACTCTGCAGGGACTTTGACTGTAGCACCACAGTCTTCTGTTCTGTATGCAAGCTAGATTTCAAGCTATAGAAATGTTAGCATTGAAAGTCTTTACAACATCTATCTGTTACGTATCTGTAGCATAGGTAAGTGTAGTATATATTATGGGTAACATAGTTTCTGATCCACTGAGTCGTGTAAATTAAATTGTGCAATTATGAATTTTGTATGTTGTGCATTCGTTCTCTTATTTGCTGATTTTTTGTTTTTCAAAAACAAAACAAATTCCAACAAATCCATACCACAAAAACATTGCATATATTCACATTTGATGGTGCCAGATCTTCATCAGACAGTAAGACTGTTTGCTTTTTGAAATTGTGCCAGTTTGTGTCTCTTTTTTTAAAGATATGCTCTTCAAGCCTTTAGGAGTGGCCGGACAATGAACTAAAAAAAGGCTGGAGGTGCTGGAGGTGCTGGAGGAGCACCAAAGCCCCGTGTTTGTGCATGTCAGCAGACTGTGCATATAAACCATTTAGAATCAGGTACAGCACCTGTAAAAGCTTTACAGTCTGGACTTGTCGGACTTTTCAAAGAGGTAGTGTACCTGGATAATTGTTACATGGCTGTCATAAAACAAAAATAAAACCCAGTGATAAAATTACGTGTGATTAACTCCAACGTACTTTGACTTTTGATTTCCACTGAATTCACGTCAGTATCGGTCACCTCCCTACCCCCCCCCCCCCCCCCCCCCCCCCCCCCACTGTATCCTCCAGGAGTTATATCTCAAACAGCTTTTCTGTCCTTGTAGGCTGACCTCGTTCTCACTTTAGACAGCACGGTGGAACTCCCCAGCTCCTTCACACTTTTTTAGCTCAGTTATTCTGAGGATTCGGTTTCTCCTCTGTGCGAACAGGTGACTTTGCCGGGGTGGAGGGGCTGTTGCCGTCCTGAGACAGTCTATCTAAAATCCAAAGGGTTGGGGGAGACCTGGGTTTGATTTTGCGGTGTGTGTGGTGGTGGGGGTATGAATGACCCAGGGGTTCTGAAGCTCCTTTACACAGATGTTTACACAGAAGCAATAAGGATTCTTGAACCCCATAGTGAGTGGCTCAGGTTTTTCACCTGCACTGTTGCCGTATGCCGTCGCCATGTCGACCTGTTGCAGGGTGAACATGGTTGCCTCCCTCACCCTACCCGTGTTAGAGTGGAACACAGAGCATGTTTGATGATGGCATGCTCCAGAGAAAGACATGTTAAGGCCCAAGTGGATGTAAATAATTGAGTGCCGTAAAAGCTAGTGGAAGCACTTAGCCCAGGTCTCCTTGCTTTCTCTGCCTCTCTGTGTCAGAGGAGAGACAGGATGTTACTGGCTGTAGCTCTGTGTCATTGGGAACGAGACTGGCTGTGACTGGATCTCGCTCTCAGTCCCTGGAGGACAGGCTTGCTGTGATTGGCTCTTGCTCTTTGTGACTCAGAGAGAGAGACTGAGGGTGATTGGCTCTTGCTCTCTGTCGTTAGGGGAGAGACTGAGTCTGATTGGCTCTTGCTCTCTGTCTTTGGGAGAGAGACTGACTGTGATTGGCTCTTACACTCTGTCTTTGGGAGAGAGACTGACTGTGATTGGCTCTTGCTCTCTGTCTTTGGCAGAGAGACTGGCTGTGATTGGGTCTTGCTCTCTGTCTTTGGGAGAGAGCCTGGCAGTGATTGGCTCTTGCTCTCTGTCTTTGACAGAGAGACTGACTGTGATTGGCTCTTGCTCTCTGTCTTTGGCAGAGAGACTGGCTGTGATTGGGTCTTGCTCTCTGTCTTTGGGAGAGAGACTGGCAGTGATTGGCTCTTGCTCTCTGTCTTTGACAGAGAGACTGGCTGTGATTGGGTCTTACACGCTGTCTCTGTCTTTCATTGGCAGAGGGACTGGCTGTGCGGGACAGGATTGGCTCTCGCTCTGTCTCTGCCTCCCTGTGCTGGCATTTGATTGGTTGCTCGTGTGTTTTTTCCTCACAGGGAAGCCCCAGAGCGTGGAGGGCTCTGAGCGCGTGCAGCTGTCGGGGACCTTCAACGTGCGCAAGGGGAAAATGCAGCTGCCCGTGAGCCGCTGGACCCCCCGGAGGGTCATTCTGTGTGGGACCTGCCTCATCGTCTCCTCCGTCAAGGACAGCCAGGCGGGCAAAATGCACATCCTGCCCTTGATTGGAGGAAAGGTAGGGACTGAGACACACCCCCAACACCCCCCCCCCCCCCCCCCCAATTCCCAGATCTGGCCCACAGAAAGAGGAAGTAAAGTGGACAGCCCTCTGGTTTTACAGTATGAGTTTTTACAGAGGAGCCTGCCTCTCTGTCGCCCCCTTCAGGTGGAGGAGGTGAAGCGACACAACCACTGCCTGGCTTTCAGCTCCGCCGGCCCCCAGGGACGCACCTACTACGTCAGCTTCGACAGCTTCACCGAGCGCCTCCGCTGGCAGCGCCACGCCTCCACGGTGAGTCCGGTGGATAGCGGCAGGGAGCGATGGGGAGTGTCGCCATTACAGATTATATGGAGTTCAGCAAACTCGTCTCACAATGTTGACAAACTGTAATGCCGAAGTTCCAGACTCATAGATGTCATGTTCTAGAACGGTCTTTGATCCAAGCTCAAGATTCATTGATTGTAGGGAGTTCAAGTCAGTCTTCCTCTCTCCCTGACTTTCTTATTCTCTCTTCTCTCTCTCTTTCCCTCTGCCATTCTCTACCTCTCTCCCTCCTTCTCGCTTGTCTCTCTCTCCTCTCTCTCTCTCTCGCTCTCTCTCTCTCCTCTGTCTTCTGCCCTCCTCAGTTGGTGTCCCAGAGGACCAGCTCAGCGGACCTGTCGGGCTGCAGTCTGGAGCAGCTTCCTCAGAACCTGTTCTACAGCCAGGACCTGACCCACCTCAACCTCAAGCACAACTTCCTGTGCCCTGGGCCCGGCCCGGACCAGCTGCAGAGGTAGGCCCAGGATCCTGGGAGCCGTCCTGAGCATCTCTCAGCTCAGGGCTCTCTAAACCCTCAAAGACAGCAGGTCCATCACCCACGGAAAGCCCTGCTGGAGTCATCTCCATATTTGTCAGCTGATACAGCATTTATATATATTTGATATATTTAAATTTTGGGTCTGTGGCAGATTTTATTTCTCAGAAAAACACACTGAGCTTCCCTTCATTCCATTCTATGTCATTCTTCTTTGGCAAGATATATTTGAACATATTGTCTGAAGTCTGCAGAGGCTAATATCTCATTTTACTTAAAAAACAGCTTGTGAGAGTATGTATGTGTGTGCTAATGTGTGTGTCTGTGAGTGTGTGTGTGTATGTGTGTGTGTGAAAATATATTTGTGTGGCTAAGTCAGCGTGTGTGAGCATGGCTCTGTGTGTGTGTGTGTGTGTGTATGTGTACGTGTTGTCTCTATGTGTGTAAGCCCAGGCTTGTCATTTACTTGGCTCCAGGCACAAGATTTCAGTGGTGTGGAAAGAGTGTTGTGGGAACCGTGGTAGCTGTTCTCATCAGCAACGCTAAGGGCAGTCATGGGAGAGTTCAGGCCCTAAATGTGCTCCTCAAGCGCGGGAGCAGCACAGGACATCTTGGGACACTCTGGGAGAAGTCGCTTAAACCCCTCCCAGAGTCCCAGTGCCTTCAGTTTACGAGACGCTGCGTCATGCTGGCCTCAAATGTTGCCTCTGGCGTGTTCACAGCAATAATGAACCTGGGAAGACAGCCCTGGCATTAAAACACACAGCACAAAGGAGCTCCACCAATCACTGAGTACGTTGGTATCCGCTGGTACAGTAATGCTGATGGTGATTGGTGGATACTCTCTGGCTTCAGGTCCAGGCTCTGTGAGGGAATCCAGGAAGAAGTGTCCATCAATCACTGGCTGTCTCAGATTTCTAGTAGTAAGGTGATGACACAATTTCTGATCCCTGTTTTATTATCCTTCATTCAGTTCTGAGAGAAGGCATCGCAATCTATGCTGGGATCCACAATGTACCCCTGATGCACCAGTGGTACAAAGCAAAACCAACGTCTTGACTAGGCATGATGGGAGATGTAGTCCACAGTTTAAGATTTTACAGCATGTTTTACAAGCTTCAGGCTCTCTCGCTGAAGATCGTATCTCTCGTATCTATCGATCTATCAGCAGTGTTGAGGGATTGTTGTTGTTTTGCTGGCTTCTCAGTGCTCTTGCCTGCATGAACGCTTTCTGATATGGCTCTCAAACTGAGCTATATGTTCCAAACCAGTCTGTCGTTGCACAGAGATAATTCTGAAGGCTGAAGGCTGACAGGTGGACTGCGACACCAGACCGTTTGTGGGTTTCTGTCCCGGAGAACTCTGCATGGAAGGTCCCGCCCTGGAATCCACGGACCAGAGGAATGTTCCTGGAAGCGCTGTTGTTGGGTAGCCCCAGTAATTTGACGGCTATCTGGCGCTCAAGCCTGTAGTTTTCCCAGTGGTAAAAAATATTTGTCTCGCCTTCTCTCCCAGTGGCCGAGAGAAGAATTAGCAGAGAAAAGGGATACATTCAGACTGCATCTCGTTACAAACTTGAGTTTGTGGATCTGTATGGTTTTAGTTATAGCTATGATTTTATTACTTTGTCTTGCCACTCACAACTTGACTTTTAGTTGAATTAGCATATTTAGCTTACACTGGTGCTTTAGTAATTCTGCACCCATACAAGCTGGTCTGGAAATGCCGTTAGCCAGACCTGGTTCTGCAGCCTTAGTCAGGCTATATCCTTATATAGGTCTTGGTGTTTTGCTCTTCTCTGAACAGCTGTTTTTTAAGTTGTCAATAACCATTGGGCACAAAAGCCAAAAATAGCCAAGTCATACATGTCCATACACTCACAGACACAGCACGGACAAACATCCATATCACAGACCATTTATATTAATTACAAAAATAAGAGATTGCAGCAGGTCTCTTACAGATTCTGGAAACTCCACTGCCGATTAGCTCTGAATCTGCATGCCTCTGGACAGTGGGAGGACAACAGAAGAACCCGGAGAAAACCCACATGAAGATGGGGAGAACATGGCTCCCTTCTGCTATGAGGCCACAGTGCTAACCACTGAGCCACTGTGCCAGCATTAACATAGCGTAAGAACTTAAAATGCAATAAACAGCAGTAAAAGAACAATCAGCAGATATATTTTCAGCAGCTAAAAGCTGGTCAGAGAGCAGCGTCTTTAAAGCTCCACAGAGCAGATGTACTTCCTCGTTAGGACTCAAAGCGGTTGTTTTATTGTGTGTGTCCCTGTTTCTCTGTGAGGGTTCCCTTCCCCCACCCCCATGCACACAAAATTTCAAGGATACCACCCCGCCCCATCCCCCCCCCCAACAGACTCTATCGGTGAACTCAAATCGGTGAACTGTCACTGAATCGTCCCTGTGATTTTCTACTCAGCCTGTCACCGACGGAGGCCGAAACCAAGGCACAGGAGTGTGAAGGTCGTTTATGACCGGATTAGTGGCGTTATAAATTAAGGCTTGTGTCAAGGTCGGCTTTGATCCGGGTCGGCGGGAGATTGGACTGCATGTGGCATTATTGATCTGTTGTTGCGGAGTGCATTTTGGGTAAAAAAAACATGCAAAAACAAAAAAGCCACCTAGAAGGACTTCCTCGGGTGTAGGACTGTGATTATCCAGATGTGGAAAGGTGTCTGTCCCCCGAGTTCATTTACACTGAAGGATTTAGCACCTCTATCCAGACAAAATTTACACATTAAACACATAAGCAATTTATACAGCTCAATATTTACCGAATATTTTAATTCACTGGAAGGAATTCAGTAGAGCAGCATAGAGAAAAGTAACTTAATTTTCCCCAGGGTGACCTCTAGGTGGACTAGCCAGCATAAAAGAAATTAAGTAAATTAATTTCATAAATGACATCATGATATAAAATTACAGAAACTGAATTTAGACATTCCCTAAGCTACATTGCTTTTGTTCGACTTATAATTTAAGAATTCCAATCCCGTTATAATTTACATACAGAAATCACATAGACCTTTTCCATAAATTATTCCCCCTTAGAAAACTTGCTTCCGTAAGGTTCTTTATGATGGGATACCTTGTTTGGAGAGTAAAGCAGTATCCTACCATGGAAATGAATCTGCAACTCTTGAGTTACGAGCCCAGCTTCCTATCCAACAAGCTTCACCCACTCCAGATGGTATTTGCTACGCCCCTGCAGAAGTTCAGGGTTATAAACGGGTCAATGTGTAAAATAACCATCGGTATTCTGTAATTAATCAGCCACTTTGCGAGTATTAGAGGGTGAACAAAACCCAGAAAAGGTTCATTTTCACTGTTAAAATATCAGCTCCTCTGTGCGCTCAGCTCTTCTGATCCTGACTTTGTGGGCGTCTGCTCAGTGGTTGAACAGTAGGTCAGAACTCAGGCCAGAAGAAGTCCGATAGTCTAAAGTGTAACAAAAACTGAAAGGAACAAAATGAAAGAAACTCCATCCCTCCATCCCTCCCTCCCTCCCTCCCTCTTTGTATCATTTTGTTTTGCAATGCAAAAATATTAGTCCATCTCAGACAACTTTTGGTATATCGCCATGGCGATGTGAGATATGTCAAACCTAGCTAGGGTCCCGGCTGACATCTCAATCAGCACAAACATACACTCACACACACACTCATACACACATACACACACACACTCACACCCTCTCACACACACTCACACACACATACACACACTCACACCCTCTCTCTCTCTCACACACACACACACACACACACACACACATGCTAACTCACACACTTGCCCTTGTCCTTGCTCTTGGCTAAAAGCAAACTCCAACCTGATTAATTAAGACATTGGGGATGAAGGTGTCAGACAGTGCAAAGTCTGGCCCTTTTCTGAGGGCTTGTCCTTCTAAAGCAGTGTACAGCTGTATTGCTCCTTTATTGTGTATCTAACCCCACTTTGTTGGGAATTTTTGTGTATCTAAACCTATGGTGTTGTTTGTTTTTGCTGTTGTGTTTTTATGTATCTAAACTCATGGTGTTCTTTGTTTCTACTGTCGTGTTATTGGGTATCTAACCCCATGCCTTGTAAGTCGCTCTGGATAAGAGCGTCTAACAAATGCCCATAATGTAATGTAATGTATTGTGTGTTTTGCTGTAGTGTTATTGGGTATCTAACCCCATGGTATTGTGTGTTTTGCTGTAGTGTTATTGGGTATCTAACCCCATGGTATTGTGTGTTTTGCTGTAGTGTTATTGGGTATCTAACCCCTTGGTATTGTGTGTTTTGCTGTAGTGTTATTGGGTATCTAACCCCTTGGTATTGTGTGTTTTGCTGTAGTGTTATTGGGTATCTAACCCTATGGTATTGTGTGTTTTGCTGTAGTGTTATTGGGTATCTAACCCCATGGTATTGTGTGTTTTGCTGTAGTGTTATTGGGTATCTAACCCCATGGTATTGTGTGTTTTGCTGTAGTGTTATTGGGTATCTAACCCTATGGTATTGTGTGTTTTGCTGTAGTGTTATTGGGTATCTAACCCCATGGTATTGTGTGTTTTGCTGTAGTGTTATTGGGTATCTAACCCCATGGTATTGTGTGTTTTGCTGTAGTGTTATTGGGTATCTAACCCCATGGTATTGTGTGTTTTGCTGTAGTGTTATTGGGTATCTAACCCCATGGTATTGTGTGTTTTGCTGTAGTGTTATTGGGTATCTAACCCCTTGGTATTGTGTGTTTTGCTGTAGTGTTATTGGGTATCTAACCCTATGGTATTGTGTGTTTTGCTGTAGTGTTATTGGGTATCTAACCCTATGGTATTGTGTGTTTTGCTGTAGTGTTATTGGGTATCTAACCCCATGGTATTGTGTGTTTTGCTGTAGTGTTATTGGGTATCTAACCCCATGGTATTGTGTGTTTTGCTGTAGTGTTATTGGGTATCTAACCCCATGGTATTGTGTGTTTTGCTGTAGTGTTATTGGGTATCTAACCCCATGGTATTGTGTGTTTTGCTGTAGTGTTATTGGGTATCTAACCCCATGGTATTGTGTGTTTTGCTGTAGTGTTATTGGGTATCTAACCCCATGGTATTGTGTGTTTTGCTGTAGTGTTATTGGGTATCTAACCCCATGGTATTGTGTGTTTTGCTGTAGTGTTATTGGGTATCTAACCCCATGGTATTGTGTGTTTTGCTGTAGTGTTATTGGGTATCTAACCCCATGGTATTGTGTGTTTTGCTGTAGTGTTATTGGGTATCTAACCCCATGGTATTGTGTGTTTTGCTGTAGTGTTATTGGGTATCTAACCCCATGGTATTGTGTGTTTTGCTGTAGTGTTATTGGGTATCTAACCCCATGGTATTGTGTGTTTTGCTGTAGTGTTATTGGGTATCTAACCCCATGGTATTGTGTGTTTTGCTGTAGTGTTATTGGGTATCTAACCCCATGGTATTGTGTGTTTTGCTGTAGTGTTATTGGGTATCTAACCCCATGGTATTGTGTGTTTTGCTGTAGTGTTATTGGGTATCTAACCCTATGGTATTGTGTGTTTTGCTGTAGTGTTATTGGGTATCTAACCCCATGGTATTGTGTGTTTTGCTGTAGTGTTATTGGGTATCTAACCCCATGGTATTGTGTGTTTTGCTGTAGTGTTATTGGGTATCTAACCCCATGGTATTGTGTGTTTTGCTGTAGTGTTATTGGGTATCTAACCCCATGGTATTGTGTGTTTTGCTGTAGTGTTATTGGGTATCTAACCCCATGGTATTGTGTGTTTTGCTGTAGTGTTATTGGGTATCTAACCCCATGGTATTGTGTGTTTTGCTGTAGTGTTATTGGGTATCTAACCTCATGGTATTGTGTGTTTTGATGTGCTTTCCACTAGGTTCTGTAACCTGCGCAGCCTGAATCTCTCCAGTAACCACCTGGGCCAGTTTCCGCTGGCCGTCTGCGGCCTCCCTGCCCTGACCGAGCTCAACCTGTCCTGCAACTACCTGAGCTCCGTGCCCAGAGCGGTGGGAACCATGCGCAGGTGAGACACAGGAAGTGATATCATCTGTGAGTGTTGCATAATGGTACTTCAGTGAGCCAACTTAGGGCACTTGATGAAAAAAAAGATGGCAAAATTGCTATTTTGCAACATTTTTCATGGGCTTTCGTGCACATGGTTTTTCCATCTTTTCATAACTGTAACCATGGCCATGGAAGGACCTGTCTGCAATCCCCTACAGTCCAATACACTGTTCTAACCAGGACCCAACCTACTACTGATGCTGCCCTCTGGTGGTGGTAACTGGAACTGACCAGTACATCTCTTGGACAGAAGTTGAAGCCTTGGTGTTACATCACAAATTAATGCCGTGATTCCTTTGTTTTTTTGTATTTTTTGTTTTTTTTTTCACAAAGATTAAATTTGATGAGTTCACTCAGGTGTTAACTAAACTCCACTGTACTTTGTCCTCTGTCACTGCCGACTGTGTGGCTTTACCATACACAGGTCTGGAACGCCATCCAAACACATCCCCTCCCCTCCCTTACTTCTTCTTCAATCTGCGGCTCTGATTTGCTGTTGGCCTACACCACAGTGCCCCCTCTCCAGACGGCAGGGCCATAACCATGTGCCTGTTCTCTGCTGCAGGGAGGGACTCAGTATTAAATGGGTGATAAATTGGATCACTGAGGTCTAACGGAGATTTAAACCACACTACGAGCCACGTTACATTACAGCTAACACTTTTGTACAAAGGGACTACCAGGGCCGGTTTGCCCCAGGGACGAAACATCATAATCCTTGCAGGTTTCACAGTCAAGCACCTTAGCCACGAGGTTACAGTCTATGCGTACTAACTGTCACATTTAGCTGTGTGGAAGATATTGTTATCCAGAGTAACTTGCAAAGCCTTTATTTTATGCACCAATTCAATAATGACACAACTTAAATCTCTAACTGTAATAATGCAGCACAGCCTCTATAAAGTTGACTCTGGTGGGACTCGAACCCACAACCTTTGAATCACATCTCAAGTGCTTGACTAGAAGTCCAACGCGCTATCCATTGCGCCACAGAGCCACATGCAGGCAGTGAAGTAGCAATTTAACAGCTCCCCATGCACACTAACACACACACACACACACACACATACACACAAGCACATGCAGACTTACTCATACACATACATACACACACATACGAACACACACACTCATTTGTATATGTACACACACACACGCTCACACATACACATACACATACACACAATAACATACACACTCTCATGCACATAAAAGGCCCTCCAGGACTGGAGTCAAACCTGCAGACACTGCGGTCCACCTGAGCTCATGTAGACACTTTTCTGCTGTCCATTCCCTCCATAGCTTGCAGACGCTCCTGCTGGATGGGAACTGTCTGAGCTCCCTCCCGGAGGAGCTGGGAGACCTGGGGCACCTGAGCTACCTGGGGCTGTCCTTCAACCGCTTCCGCCAGGTTCCCATGGTGATGGAGCAGCTGGGCGGGGTCGAACGGTTGTGCATGGCAGGAAACTCACTGACCACCCTGGAGCTCCGAGCCTTCCGCCTGCTCAGGATCAAACATGTGGATCTGAGGTACGAGAGCACACACACACACACACACACACTCTCACATGTACACTCACACATCTGTACACACACATTTATGCATTTTACACGAAGTCACGCTCAAATATATACACGCAGTGTGTGAGCTTGTGAGCATGTGAGTGAATGAGTCACAGACACAACACACACACACACACCCATGCTCTCACACACACACACACACACACACACACTCTTATACTTCTGTCCAACTCTGTCCCCTGAAGGTTAAACAGGATCGGGGAGGTAGTTCCGGAGGAGGCTGACTTCCTGCGGCACGTGACCCAGCTGGACCTGCGGGATAACGTGCTGCAGGATCTGGACGTCTCCATCTTCCCCCGGCTGGAGGTGCTGCACTGCGAGAGGAACAGTCTGACCTCCCTCTCGCTGCGGGGCGGGCCCCTGAAAGCGCTGTATGCTTCTACCAACGGTGCGTACCCCCAACTACACCCCTTTCTAATTCTCCCCCCGACCTCATCAGTAGTGTGTGCTGTGATTGGAGGAAATGAATCACATGGGTCATATGGCTGATTTGTAATTGGAGGACTTGGATCACATGACTTGTGTAATTTGTGTATTTTATTTGTGATTGGAGGAAATAAATCACATGACTTTGTTGTGATCAGAGGAGATGAATGCGTTGGCTATGATATGATTGGCTGAAATTAGTCACATGGCTGTGCTGTGATTGGAGTGTATGAGACACATGGCTGTGTTGCGATTTGAGCATATGAATCCACAGCAGTGCTGTGATTGGAGGAGATGAGTCAAATGGTGGTACTGTGATTGGAGGAGATGAGTCACATGGCTGTGCTTGTATTCCTTTCCCCAGAGTTGTGCCAGTTGGAGGTGTCCTCAGTTCCCTGTAACCTGACCTACGCTGATGTGTCCAGGTGAGCTCACCTGCTCCAGCCTGTGTACTCAGCCCCTCTCTGTGATAACTTCCTCCCTCTTTCCTCCTTCTCCTCCATTCCTTGTTTCAACCTTACATCTATACTGAACCCTCCCTTACCTCCTTATGTTAACTCCTTCCTGTGTCCTCCCCCTGCCTATATTAACCACTCCCTCTCTACTCAAGCCCCACCCATATTTGTTTTATTTAGCTCCCCCACCATTGTGGTAACCCCACCCACTGTCTCCCGTTGTCACAGGAACCGGCTGGAGTCTGTGCCTGATTGGCTGTCTGAGAGCAAGCAGCTGGAAGTGCTGGACATCAGCCACAACCAGATCAGTGAATTGCCTGATCGGTGAGTGTGTGTGTGTGTTTTAGTATGCGAGTGTGTGTGCATGTGTGTGTGCGTGTGTGTTTTAGTATGCAACTGTGTGTGTGCATGTGAGTGTATGTGACTGTGTTTGTATGCAAAGTTCCAGTTGTTTCTGACTGGGAAAGACTTTGTCCATATGCATACAGTGTTTATATTTTAACGGAAATCTTTGTTGAAATGATGATGCGAGTTTTGCTATGATTGGGGGATTTATTCTGGAGTTCCACCCCAGCTCCACCAGGGGGCGCACTGCTGTGGGTGAGCTGGCTCAGCTCTGAGTGGTGTGTGTAAAGATAGGGACTCAAAAGAGCTTCTTATCAGCCTGCTGGCATCTGCAGAACGGAGTGGGACTACACTTTCTTTGTACGTGACCTACAAATTCCTGGAGTAGAAACACACACACACACACAGAGACAAAGTCAAACACACACACACACACACACAACTGCATAGGAGGTCATTACAGAGAGCATTTCCATGACAACGCTGCCCTAATTATTCCGTGATATCAGGGAAAAGACTCATAAAGCTGATTCCAGGGTGAAACCTCTCTCTCTCTCTCTCTCTCTCTCTTACTCTCTCTGTTTCTTTTACTCTGCTCTCTCTGTTTCTCTCTTTGTCACCTCCCTCTGTTGTACATATATTATCTCTCTTTTTCCTCCTCTGTCTTTATTTCTCCTTTTCTGCACGTTGCTGTATGAGGTATAGCCCTCACCCAGGGGAAGCCTACAATCACCCTGCCCCTCCAGTGTTCTGCCCGTGTATTTCCATTACACAGGAGGAGGTGGGTAGTTAGTGCCTTGCGGGCTTGTTAAATTCTGCTCTGTGAGGTGATGGTAGATCTGTGCGGAGAACAGATCTGATCCTCCTCACCCACTGCTTAATTTCCCTCTACACACTGTGTGTGTGCGCGCGTGCGTGTTCGTGTGTTGTTTATTGTGCGTGCGTGTGTGTGTGTATTTACTCTCTGTTTGTCTCTCTCAGGCTCTTCAGTAGCTCCAGTCTCCGGAAGCTCCTGGCAGGGCACAACCAGCTGCAACGGCTGCCTCGGCTCCTGGAGAACATCCAAGTGGAGGTGCTGGACATCCAGCACAACCTGCTGCTGGAGCTGCCCTACAACCTGTTCCTCAAGGCCAAAAGGTAGGCCCTGTTACAACTAAAATTGTTACTAAAGACTGACAGGTAGGCCCTGTTACACCTACAACTGTTATTAAGACTGACAGTCAGGCCCTGTTACACCTGAACCTGTTACTAACACCTGGCAGGTAGGTCCTATTATGCCTACAACTGTTACTAAGGACTAACAGGTAGGCCCTGTTACACCTACAACTGTTACTAACACCTGGCAGGTAGGTCCTGTTACACTAAACTTGTTACTAAAGACTGACAGGTAGGCCCTGTTACACCTAAACCTGTTACTAAAGACTGACAGTCAGGCCCTGTTACACTAAACTTGTTACTAAAGTCAGACAGGTAGGCCTTACTACACGTAGACCTGTTAGTAAAGGCAAACAGATAAGCCTACAGTTTCTAAGCTATCATGTCTGTGGCATAGCCATCACTACTGCAGTAAGTGCTGTTCCCCGTCTGTCAGACAAGAGAGTCTCTGGTCAGCCCGGGGTCCAAAGCCACTTTCAGCTGCATATAAGAGTGTAAATTCAGAGCCTCACCAGTATTTTGTATTCATAGCCATTTCACTGCTCTTTTGCGGTTGTGAAGGGGGGTTAGCACAGATTGAGGCTGTAAAGAACTCTGCATGGGACTGCTTTATGAGTCCTTGTGTTCCCCATCACGAGGAGGTAGTTGATCTCATCATGGTGCAGTGTGTTTGTCCTTGTCATGGGCAGCTCTGTGATTGATTGCTCTCCCCTTGCATTAAGTCAGCCTCCATGGCTTTGAGATTCTGTGGCTCTGAGGATGCACACACACACACACACACACACTCACACACGCACACACACACACACACACACTCCACACACATGCACATACAGTACATGCATAAACAGAGCATGAATTTGCAGTATTTATGGTCCGTGCTGCTGTAGGAAGGCACAAAAGAACAGCCCAGCAGCTCTTGTGGATATCTCTACAAGCAATGCTAATTGTGTTAGAACAATGACTGGAGGTCTATTGGAACCATTTCACTAATTCGCTCGCCTGATTGGCTGAAGAGTTGTACAAATTTTTATCAGTTGGTGTAAAGCACAGATGAAAAACCCTGTAGTGTTTTAGAGCTATGCTACATGGAGTCTCTACCGACGTGTATGACTATCTAGCTGTCATGTTCATGTTGTTTCCCCAGGTTGCGATGCCTGAATGCTTCAGCCAATAAGCTTGAAAGCCTGCCACCCTCCAGCCAATCAGAGGAGAGCCAGAGCATTCTGCAGGAGCTGTACCTCACCAACAACCGCCTGAGTGACAAGTGTGTGCCCCACCTGACCGGACACTGCCGTCTGAGAGTGCTACACCTGGCGTACAACCACCTGCAGAGTTTCCCTGCCAGGTAACACACACACACACAAACACAGTACACACAGTATATACAAACCTGTATGCACACAAACATAGAACTTACACACACACGTATGTTCATACATGTACGCACACAAACAGCACCTACACACACACACACACACACACACACACACACAGTGTACATACATACACAAACACAGTACACACAGTATGTTCATACATGTATGCACACAAACAGTACGTACACACAAACACACATATGCACAGATATGCCCCATGCAATATACAAACGTGTACTCATTCATAACCTTTCTCTATCCCCTTCTCTCTTCCCTCACCCCCAACCCCCTCTCCTTGAGACATGACCCTGGTGATGGAGCACTCTAATGCCCAAACAAAATTTTGCATTGATGAATGAAGGACTTTACACATTTTTTCTGTTA